>JAJLRB010002676.1:0-13605 GCA_020976825.1 Odocoileus hemionus | reverse complement strand
TCCAAATTTGGGGAGTGTTTTGGGGAATTTTGGAGTTCTAAAAAAGTCAACCATGGTCGTGTTTGGGGGGAAACGGGGGATCTCGGGAGTAATGGGGGGGAATCGGGCCCATTCGAGTTGTTTTGGGGTACAGGAGCCCCTTTTTCGTTCTGGGGTGTTCAGGGCCCCTCTGGGTTGTGACGTGTTCTTGGGGACTTCTCGAGATCCATCAAGCAAGTCGAGGCTCCTAATGTTTGATGGATCCGGAATTGCTCTCGAATGCAGGGGAACGGGCCTATCTCGCTTCGGGGGAAGTCTTATGGTTTTTTATTTGGGGGGCCCGGGGGGGTTTTTTCTCGAGTTACGGGGGGCCTTCAAACCCGTGTTTGTTCGGAGTAAGGACCCGTTGTTGGGGGACCCGGGAAATTCTTGGCTTGGCGGGGCAAAAGGACGCTTTTCGAGGTGAGGCGGGAGCCCAGGTCCTTTTCCCATCCCACAGGATTTTGGGATTCCATCAATTTCAAGAAGTCAGATCGTCATTTTTAAGCAGTGATTTTTGCCCTTTTCAAAAGTAAAGGGGGAGTGAGGATTCCTCCAATCGGGGACCTAGGCTTCTCTAGGCTCCACAGGGGTCAGACACCCCTTCATTTGAGAAAAGAGAGTTGATTAAGCACGCAAGGAAATCCGGCCTCTTTGTCAGGGTTCCTGTTTTATTTACGAGCAGAAACTAAAAGGGCCCCCAAATACCTTTGCTGGGGAAGCCCCTCTTGGGTGTTGGGGCATTGGGGAATAGTCTGAGCAAAGGGGGGAATCAGCTATCTCGAGACCTTTTGGGTACTCGAGATTCCTCGAGTTGCTGTGCTGAATTGTGTTCCTCTGATTTGGGGAGGGGCTTGGGGAATTTGGATTTTCAAAAAGGGAAGTCAACACTGGTGGGTTTTGTGGGGGAAACGGGGGGAGGGCTCGGAAAAAACAGGGGAATCGGCCTCATTCAATTTAAAGGGGGGTACATGGAGCCCTTGGGTTTTTGGGTGACCTGGGCCCCTCTAGACTTGGACATGTTTTTGGGGGGATGCCGAGACCATAAGCATCGAGGCCCTTAATGTTTAGGTTTTCCGGTTGTCTGATGAATGCGGGGAATGGGGCCTCATCTCCCGGAGGGGAAGTCTCTTGTTTTTCCGATTTTGGGGGGCCCGGGGGGTATATTCTGGTTTACGGGGGGATCCTTCAAAACGTGTTTGTTGGATTTGGGAATCCTGCTGTTAGGGGGCCCCTCGGGGATCCTTCGGGGTTTGGGCGGGGAAAAAAGGGACGTTCTCGAGGTGAGGGGGGAAAGAAAAGGCCCTTTTTCCAGTAGCCACAGGGATTTGGACCCTTCATTTAAAGAAGTCAGGCATCGCCCTTTTTAAAGAGTAACTCCGGTGCCCTCGGGGTGCAAAGGGATTGGGGAATTGTCAAAGGCAGGCCTGGGTTTTCTAGGGTCCCCAGGGGTTTCAAAACCCCTTTTTTTGAGGATGAAAGAGGGCCTGTATTAAGCCACTGCAAAAAAATCGGCCCCTTTCATGGGGGTTCTCTTAAATTTCCCATTGAGGCAGAAAACTCGGGGGCCCCCCAAACCTTGCTGGGGGCCTTTTGAGGTTTTGTGGGGGGCTATGGTCGGTTAACCAGAAAATCAGCTCCCCTCTCGAGCCTTTTTTGGGGTACAGTTTCCTGAGTTGCTGTGTAAAATTGTGTTCCTCTAGATTTGGGGAAAGTTTTTTGGGGAAAAATCGGGAATTCCAAAGGAAAGCAACCATGGTCGTTTTTGGGGAAGGGGGAGGGCCTGGAGCAATGCAGGGAATGGGGGTTCATTCAGTGATTTGGGGACATGGAGCTTTTTCATTTGGTCTTCATTGCCCCGGGTTGTGCAGGTTTTTGGGGACTGTTCAAATTCAATAAAGCAAGTCGAGGCCCTTCATGTTGATGGTCCATTGCTCTGCATGAAATGGGGGGGAACGGCCTCATCTTTCAAGAGGGGGGTTTCATGTTTTTCTCGAGTTCGGGGGACCGGGGGTTTAATCCGATTACCCCCGGAGGGCCCTTTCAAAACTGTGTTTGTTGGGGTGGGACCCTGTCGTTTGAGGCCCCCGGAATCTTTCAAACTTGGAGGGCAAAAGGGGGTTCTCGGGTAAAGCGGGAGTCGGGCCCCTTTTTCCAAAACCCAGGAAGGGTTTTATAAATGTTCAAGAAGCGGGTCGTCACTTTTAAAAGCAGGAACTGGTGCCCCGAAGTGTAAAAGGGATTGAGGAATTCGTCAATGAGGGGGGGCCTATTTTTTTAGGTTCTCCACAGGGGATTAAAATCCCTTTTCTTGGAGATAAAAGACGAGGGTATTCAAGCCACTGCAAAAATCGCTCTTTCATCGGGCTTCTCGGTTAAATTCCATTTGAGGCAGAAAAAAATTCAGGGCCCCCCCACATACCTTTGTGGGGAACCCTCCTTTTGAGTTCTTGTGAATTTTGCTAGTTTTAATTTAAGCCGGGGAATCGTTTTATTTGAGACTTTTGGGTATGGAGCATTCTCGGTTGCTGGAAACTTGTTTTCCTCTAATTGGGGAGGTTTCGGGAAATTTGGAGTTGCCTAAAGAGGTAAAACATGGTTGTTTGGGGGAAGGGGGGATTTTCTGGTAAATGGGGGGAAATGGGGCTCTTCGAGTTGTTTTTGGGTACATGGAGCTCCTTGGGTTCTGGGGTGATTATCCCTCTAGACTTTGCAGGTTCTTGGGGACTTTCTGGGAACCCATCAAGCAAGTCGAGGCCCTTCATGTTTGAGGGGAGACCCGGAAATGCTCTGCAGGAAAAGGAGGGGAATCGGGCCTACTGGTCGAGGGGAAGTTCTTTGTTTTTCAGTTGCGGGGACGGGGGGTATTTGATTACGGGGGGACTTCAAAACGTTTGGGTGGGGTCAGGACCGTTAGTTCGAGGGGACACCTCAGGAACTCTTCGGGGCTTGGAGGGAAAAGGGAACTTCTCGAGGGGGTGACGGGGGGCCCGGTCCTTTCCGGGCCACAGGGATAAGGGTTTTTCTATAATTTTTAAAAGAAGTCAGGCATGGTCACTTTTAAAGCAGTGATTTCGGGGCCCTTCCGAGGTTCAAAGGGAGTAGGATTCCCGTCGAAATCCCGGGACCTAGGTCTCTAAGGTCTCCACGGGGGATTAGATTCCCTTCCTTTTGGATGAAGAAAGCTGTTTCAAGCCACTGAAAGGAAATCCGGCCTTTTTTAGTCAGGGCTTCTCGGTATTTTTCCCCTTGGGGCGGAAACTCGGGGGGCCCCACAAAAAAATTGCTGAGAAGTTTTCCTTTGGGGTGCTTTGGAATTTGGCAAGTCTTTCAAAAGCCAGAAATGTCTCATTGAGCCCTTTTTGGGTACAGAGCTTTTCCTGAGTTTGTCTGAACTTGTTTCCTCTAAACTTGGAGGGTTTGGGGGTCTTGGAGTCCTAAAAAGTCAACCCGGTTTTTTTTTGGGGAAAGGGGGACTCTGGAGTAATCGGGGAATCGGCCCATTCGAGTTGTTTGGGGTACATGGGCCCTCGTGTTGGTGCCTCGGGGTCCTTAGACTTGTGCGTGTTCTTGGGGCTTCCGAACCCACAAGCAACGGGGCCCCTTAAATTTTTTTTTGGGAGTTTTGGAAGCTCTGCAGAATGAGGGAATCGGGCCCATCTCCTTCGAGGGGAAAGTCCTGTTTTTCCATTCCGGCGGGGCCCTGGGGAAATTTTTCGATTACGTGGAGGCCCCTTCAAACTGTGTTTGTTTGGGGACGGGGGGACTCCTGTTAGTTACGGGGGGACACCTCAGGAATCTCTTCGACTTGGAGGGCAAAGGACCTTCTCGGTGAGGCGGGAGCCCAGGGTTTTTTTCCCATACCCACAGGTTTTGGGGTTTTCCCTATAAAATTTTAAAGAAGTCAGGCATCGTACTTTTTGAAAAAAATTTTCGGGCCTCTCGATTAAAAGGGGTGGGGATTCGCCCAAAATAGGGGGGGCCCTGGCTTCTTAGGGTCCCCCAGGGGATTCAGACACCCTTCTTTTTGAGATGAAAGAGACCTGTTTTTAAGCCACTGAAGGGAAATCCCCCCCCTTTTTCATCAGGGTTCTCGTAATATTCCATTTGAGGCAGAACTCAGGGCCCCCACCCCCCCCTTTGCTGAGAAACTCCTTTTGGGGTTCTTGTGAAATTGGGCATGGGCTTGGTCTAACCGGGGGAATCAGCTTCATCTCGAGACTTTGGGGGGTACACGAGCATTTTGGAGTTGCTGTCTAAAATTGGTTCCTCTAGACTTGGGGGGTTCGGGGAAATCTTGGAGTTTCCAAAAGGAAAATAAACCACTGGTCGTTTTTTGGGGAACGGGAGGCTCGGGAGCAATCAGGGGAATGGGCCTCATTCAAGTTGTTTTGGGGTACATGGAGCCCTTCGGTTTTTGGGTTTTCAGGGTCCTCAGATTGTGACAGTTTTTCTTGGGGACTGTCTAAACCCATAAGAAGTCGAGGGCCTTACATTTTTGGGGATCACAGGTTGTTCATGAAATGGGGGGAATGGGGGCTCATCTCTCTTCGAGGGGAAGTTTTTGTTTTTTCTCGATTCTGGGCGGGGACCGGGGTAATTTCGAGACGCGGGATCCCCTTCAAAACTCGTGTTTTTTTAGGAGGTAGAACTCTGTTAGTTAGGGGGGGACCCTCAGGAATTTTAAAGCGGGAGGGCAAAGGGACCTTTCGAGTGAGGGGGGAGACCAGGTTCCTTTTCCAGTGCCCAAATTTATTTTTTCCCTTTCTTTCAAGAGGAATCGGGCATGTCACTTTTGAAGAGTAATTTCCACTGCCTCGAGGGGAAAAGGGTGTGAGGATTCCCTCGAAATGGGCGGGATGGGCTTTTCTAGGGTCTCACAGGGGGTTAGACATCCCTTTATTTTGGGGATGAAAACGGCCTGTTTTTAAAGCCAGAAGGAAATCGGCCTTTTTATGGGCTTCTCGGTTTAATATTCCCTTTGGGGAGCAAACTCAGGGCCCAAAACCCAATAAATTTTTTTGAAAAGCCCCTCTTGGGGCTTGGGGAAAGTTGGTACGTCTGACCCAACCCCAAAATCCCTCTCTCGGACCATTTTGGGTACGAGCTTTCCCTTTGGTTTGCTGTGCGAACTTCGGTCCCAAAATTGGGAATGTGTTTGGGGGAAAATTTTTATTGCTAAAATTCAACCATGTCCGTTTTTTGGGGGGGAAGGGGGATGGCCTGGATCAATGGGGGAAAAGGGGGCCTCATACGAGTTTTTTTGGGGGTACATGGAGCCCCTTTGTTGTGGGTGACTTCAGGGCCCCTTTAGCTTGTGACAGTTTCTTGGGGACTGTCTCGAGACCACAAGCAAGCCCCACTCCAAAATTTTTTGATACAATTCGAATTGTCTCATGCAAGAGGGGATGGGCCTCATCCCGTTTCGGGGGGGAAATCTTAGGTTTTTTCCCCGATGTGGGGGGGACCGGGGTATATTCCGGTTTGGGGCCGGGGGGCCCTAAAAACTCGTGTTTGTTAGCGAAAGTCGGCCCTGTCTTTTTCGAGGGACACCCCGGAAATTCCCCTTCGAGTCTTGGCAGGAAAAGGCGTTTCCGAGGTTAGGGGGGAAAACCCGGGGGTCCTTTTCGTACCACAGCGATATTGGGATTCCTTTTAAGTTAAAGATTACCCAAATCGTCATTTTTGAAGCATGAATGGTGCCTCTGGGTTGTCAAAGGGTGGAAAAATTCCGCCCTAATGAGGGGGGAAACTGGTCTGTTCTAGGGCTCCCGGGTTTTCGACCCCTTATTTTGTGGATGAAAGACGGGGTGTAAAAAGCACTGAAAGGAAAACCCGGCCTTTTCCCAATCAGGGCTTTGGTGTAATTTCCTTTGGGGCGGAAACCAGGGTCCCTCCCCTTTCCTATTGCGAAGAAGCCCCCCTTTGAGGTGTTTTGGGAAAAGTTGATAGGTCTGAGCTAAAGGAATCAGCTCATTTTGAAAATTTTTTGGGTACTGGAGCTTTCCTCGGTTCTGTGTGAAATTGATGTTTTTTAATTGGGGACGGTTTTTGGGGGGAATTGTGGATTTTCCAAAAGGAAGTCAAGCACTGTCGTTTTTGATGGGAACGGGATGGTCTGGAGCATTGCAGTGGAATCAGCCCTTCAATTTGTTTTGGGGGGTACTGGAGTCCTTCGGTTTGGGGGGGGCCGGTTTCCCTTTTTTTGGCAGTGTTCTTGGGACTGTCGGGAATCCATCAAGAAGTCGAGGCCTTACTTTTTGAGGGTTTAAAGTTGCTCTCATGCAATGCGGGGGGAATCGGGCCTCATCTTTTTCGACGGGAAGTCTTTTTTTTCTCGAGTTCTGCGGGACCTGGGGTTTATTTCGGTACGGCGGGGATTCTTAAAAATTGTTTGTTTCGGGTTGGGGACTCCTCTATTAGAGGGACACCTCGGAATCTCTTCGAGGTTTTGGCAGGAAAAAGGGCCCTTCCGAGTGGGGGAGACAGCGCCCCTTTCCCAGTAGCCCAGATATAATTCCTAAATGTTCAAGAGGAAATCAGGCTGCATTTTGAAGAGAAAATTTCCGTCCCCTTCGGGTGTAAAGGGATGTGGGATTCGTCAAATGAGCGGGCCCTGGGCTTTATTAGGTTACAAGGGGTTCAGACATCCCTTCTTTTGAGTAATTTGGTTATTAAGCCATTGAAAAAATCCGGGCCTTTTTTTGGGGGTTCTGGGGTTGATATTCCTTGGGAACCCAAATCGGGGTCCCCCCAAACCTTTTATGGAGGGCTCCTCGGGGTGTTTGTGGAATTTTGGGTTTTTAAAACTGGGAAATTTTTCGGGATCTTTGGTTTAAGAGCACCGTGGTCTGTGCGAACCGGTCCTTTAAAAATTTTGGGGATGGTTTTGGGGAAAGTTATTGGGGTAAGGAGTCCCATTGGTGGTTTTGTTGGGAACGGGGGAGGGCTCGGATCAATAAGGGGGGAATCGGGCTTTCAGTTGTTTGGGGGGGACTGGAGCCCCCTTTCTCTTCTGGGGGGGTTGGGGTTCTAGTTGGAGGGCTTGGGGATTCTCGAGTTAAGAAAGGAGGCCCTTAAATTTTTTTGATGACGATTGGAAAATTTGCTTCAGCATGAGGGAAGGGGACCGTTCGAGGGGAAGCAATGGTTTTTTCCCCATTTGTAAACCCTGGGGAATTTTCGAGTTAGGAGGAGGGCCTTTAAAAACTGTGTTTGTTAGGAGTAGGACCCCGTTTTTTGAGGCACCAAGGTCTCTTGGTTTCAGGGCAAAACCCCTTTTGGGGTGAGGGGGGGACCCCGGTTCCATGCCACAAGGAAATTTTGGGGTTCCAATCAATTTGTGTAATTCCTTTTTTAAAGCGGGAAACTAGTCCCCCCCAAAAAAAATGTGGGGAAACCTCCTTGAGGCGGGGCCTAGTCTTTTTCTAGGGATAAGGGGGCTCAGAACCTTTTGTGAAAAAAAGCCGAGTTGTTTCAACTTAAAGGTCCCTGCTTTGACGGGTTCTCGGTTTTTCCAAAGAGGCAAAAATCTAGGGGGCCCCAATACTATTGCGGGAAGCCTCTTTTGGGTGTTTTGGACATTGGAAACTTCGGCCTAGCCAGGGATCAGATTCATTCGGCCCTTTTGGGTAAAGGGGGAGCCCTAGTTTGTGAAATTGATTTCCCTCAGATTGGGACGGTTGTTTGGGGAATTTGGGGGGTTTTAAAAGTTGCGGGGTCGTGTTTGATGGGGAACGGGGGGGGGGCTTTAAAAAACAGGGGTTGGCCTTTTTCCAAAAAAGTTGTTTGGGGTTCAGGACTCCCTTCGAATTTTTGGGCGACCCGGGGTCCCTCTAGACGGAAAATGTTCTTATTTCGGGGGACATGAAAGGCCACTTACTTGTTTGATGGGTATCAAGGGTTAAAATTGCAAAGGGGGGGTGGCCCAATTCTTTTGGGGGGAAGGGGTATTGTTTTTTCTCAGTTTGGGGGGGACCGGGGAAATTTTTCCGGATGCGGGGATGGCCCTTAAAAATTTCGGTTTGTTGAGGTTTAGTCCACTTTGGGGAAAAAGGGGAAACCACTCGGAATCTCTTTGGGCTTGGCAGGGCAAATGGGGACGTTTCTCGATGGGGCGGGGATCCGCACCCTTTTCAGTGCCCGGGATTTGGGGTACCTATCGTGTTCAGGGGTCAGGATGCCTTTTTAAGAAGTAACCCGGTCCAGGGGTTTTGGGAGGGGAAAATTCAGTCAAAGATGGGGGGATCTGCGTTTATTAGGGTTTACAGGCATTAAACTCCCTTTTTCTTGGAGTGAAAGGGCCTGTTTCAAGCCATAAAGGGGAAATCGGCCCCTTTAAGGTTTGGTTTTAAAATTCCTTGGCACCCAAACGGGCCCACCATAAAATTTTCTAAAGATTTTTGAGGTTCGGGGGCGGATATTCTCGATTAGACGAAATGCCCTTCGAACCTTTTGGGATTCGGACTTCCTGTTTCTGTCGAAATTCGGCCTAAAATTTGGGGAGGTTTTGGGGGAAGGGTTTTTTGCCAAAAGGGGAAGTCAAAAAATTGGGTGGTTTTTGGGGGAAACGGGGGTGGCTTGGGAGTAAAAGAGGGAATCGACTTTTAGGGGAGGTTGTTTGGGGGTACAGGAGTCCTTCTGTTGTGGGGGACTTATTGCCCCGGGACTTTGACAGGTTTTTGGGGGACTGTCTTTTTCATTCAACAAGTGAGGCTCCTTAAGTTTGTGCATTTGGGAATGGTCTGACAAGGGGGGGGAAGGGGCCTAAACCGCTTTGGAAAAGGGGAATTTCTGGTTTTTTGGTTTGCTTGCCCGGGGTGTTTCTTTGGACGGAATCCCTTCAAAACTGGTTTTTTTGGGACGTAGGCCCTGGTTTTTTTCAGGAATCGGATCTTTGATTTGGGGAAAAAAAGGAGGTTTCCGAGGTGGGGGGGAACTGGTTCCTTTCGTCCCAAGGTTTCGGGGGGATTCCTTTCTTTTCAAAAAAGTCAGCGTTCATTTTGAGGTAACGGCTCCTCTAAAATGCAAAGGGATTTTTGGGGGGAATTCCCGTTTTTGAGGGGGGGGACCTGGTTTTTTGGTTTCCGGGGTTCAAACCCCTTATTTGGAGTGAAGCGGGTTATTTAAGCCCCAAAAAAATCCCCCTTTTTCGAGTCAGGGCTTTGGGATTTCATTTTGAGGCGAAAATCCGGGGTCCTCCCACAAAACCTATTGTAGAAAAAAGCCCCCCTTTTTTGGGCGTGAAAGTTGGGCTTCAATTCTAAAGGGAAATTCTCATGGGCCCGTTTTTGGTACAGGGGTTTTCTCTTTTCTTTCTGGAACGGTTATTCAGATTGGGGACGGTTTTTTTTCGGGATTTTGGAAAATTTCCCTAAAAAAGGGAAAACCCATGGGGTTTTGAGGGAACAGGGGGTATTCCGGGAAAAGCGGGGAAATCGGGCCTCTCTCGGGGGTTTTTTGGGCAGGGAGCTCCTGGTTCGGGGGTGATTCGGGTTCCCTCTAAACTTGGAAGTGTTTTGGGGACTTTTTGGATCCTAAGAATCACCCTTCGGTTTGATGGGACGGAAAATGCCTGACATGCGGGGAAAATCGGGCCTCTTCGGTGGGGGAAGTCTCTTGTTTTATCCATTTGGGGCTTGGACGGGGGTAGTTCTCGGGGTAGGTGGGAGGGTTTCAAATTGGTTTTGGGTCTTATGCCGGGATCGGTAGTTCGGGGAACTCAGGAATTCCGGGGTTGGAGGGAAAGGGATTCTCGGGGGGTGGAGGGGGAAAAGGGGCCCCCGGGGTTCCCCTTCCAAGTACAAACTGGAAAATTTAAGGGGGGATTTTATCCCCATTTTTCCAAGAAGGGAAAGGGAAAAAAGGAAAAGGGTCACCTTTTGAAGCAGGACGCGGCCTCTCAAATTTTTGAAAGGGGGGTGGGGTTCCGTCAAATAGCGGGACCTAGGTTTTTCTCTAGGTTCCCAGGGTTTTCAGACACCTTTTCCCTTTTGAGATGAAAAGAGCCTGTTTTAACCCCTGAAAGGAAATCCGGCCCTTTTTCATCAGGGCTTCTCGGAATTTATTCCATTGGGCAGAAACTCGGGGGCCCCCACATAAATTGCTGAGAAGCTCTTTTGAGGTGTTTGGGGAAATTTCATGGTCTTGAGTCTAAGCAGAAACCCCCTTCTGAGAATTTTTGGGTACAGGAGCATTCCTCAGTTGCTGTTTTGAATTGTGTTTTAGATTGGGAAGGGGTTTCGGGGAATTTTGGATTTTCCAAAAGGAGTCAACCATGGTCTTTTTGGGGGGAAAGGGGGGGGTTGGTGGGGAGCAATTCAGGGGAATGGGCTATTCAGTTGATTTGGGTACATGGAGCCTTCTGTTCTTGGGACCGGGGGTCCCCTAGATTTGTGAAGTGTTTTTGGGACTGTCGGGGGAACCATCAAGCAAGCGAGCTTTTACTTTTTTTGACGGGGATACAATTGCTTCCTCAAGCGGGGAATCGGGCTCTCTCTCTTCGACAGGGAAGTCTTTTTGTTTGTCTGGTTCTAGCGGTGACCGGCTTTTTGTTGAGCCGGGGGGGGTTTGGTTCAAACTCTGTTTGTTTAGCGAGGTTAGGCTCCGTCTAGTTAGGGGGAACCCCTCAGGAATCCTTCGGGGTTTGCAGTGCAAAAGGGGGACGCTTTGGGGTGGGCCCGGAGACCCGGCCCTTTTCCCATAGCCACAAGATATATCATTCCTCCCAATTTTTCAAGAGGATCAGGCTTTGTCCCCTTTTGAAAGAAAATTCAGTGCCTGTCTGGTGTCAAAGGATGTGGGGCTTCCGTCGAAATGAAGGGGACCTAGGGCTTTATTATGGTCTCACAGGGGTTCGACACCCCTTCTTTGTAGATAAATAGGGCCCGTATTCAAGCCTTGAAAGGGAAATCCAGCCTGATTTTGTCGGCTTCTCGGGTATATTCCTTTGAGGAAGCAAACTCGGGTCCCGCCCCAACCTATTATAAAAGGGGCCCCCTCTTGAGGTCTTGGGGAATGTTGGCATACTCTTGAAATAAGCCGGGAAATCACTTCATCTCGGGATCTTTTTGGGGTCTAGGCTTCCTCGTGGTGCTGTGTGAACTTGGGTTTTTCCTCAAAATTTGGGGAGGGTTTTTTGGGGAATGTTTGGAGTTGCCTAAAGGAAGAAACCTTTGGGTCGTGTTTGTTGGGGAACGGGGGATGGCTCTGGAGTCAATAGAGGGGAATCGGGCCTCATATCGAGTTGTTTTGGGGTACATGGAGCTCCTTCTCGTTGCTGGGGTAAATTCAGGGTCCCCTCTAGGCTTGTGACAGTGTTCTTGGGGACTGTCTCGAGATCCATCAAGCAAGTCGAGCCCTTAAATGTTTGATGACGATCTCGGAATTGCTCTGCATGCAATGCAGGGGAATTCGGGCCTCATCTCGCTTCGAGGGGGAAATCTTAGGGTTTTTCTCAGTTGTGGAGGGGCCCTGGGGTATATTCTCGGTTACGGCACGGACGG
Organism: Odocoileus hemionus; assembly: GCA_020976825.1. Classification (NCBI taxonomy): domain Eukaryota; kingdom Metazoa; phylum Chordata; class Mammalia; order Artiodactyla; family Cervidae; genus Odocoileus; species Odocoileus hemionus. The sequence continues at coordinate 2,083 of JAJLRB010002676.1, read as the reverse complement.
CCCTTCAACCCTCGTGTGGGTTCTAAAGAATGGCAGTACCTCAGGTCGGGTTTCGTAAGGGGCACACCTACTCAGCCCCGCAAGGTGTCCCAACTCTTCCGAGGGCCGTGGCCTCACACAGCGGCACAAAGCGAGCGCTTTCTCCGACAACCCAACGTCCGTGTCAGGGCCCGGAGACCCCACGGGTCTCCCTTTACTGTAGACCTACAGGCAAATTACTGGGATTCTGTCAAGTGTTCAGAGGAGTCAGGCCGTCAAATTTTGTATATGCAGGGAGATCTGAGGCCATCGCGCCATCCCCAGAGCACCAGTGTCAGAGGCATATGAGGCATTCCGTCGAAAGGAGTCGGGGAACTAGGGCTTTCTCTAGGGACTCCACAGGTGGTGCAGACCTCCCTTCAGCTTGTGAGATGAAAGACTAGACTGTATTCAAGCCACACTGCAAGGAAAGCCGGGCCTCTTTCGAGTCAGGGTATTCTCGGTGATATGCCCATTGAGGCAGCAATCTCAGGATCCCTCCCTCATACCTATTTGCTGAGAGAAGCTCTCCTTCTGGAGGGGCTTGAGGAAAGGTTGGCCTATACGTGCTTGAGATACCTAAGTCCCGGGAAGTCAGCTCTCATCACGAGGCCAATTTGGGTGTATCAACTCGCCAAGAGAAGGATCATTCCTCCGAGTTGCTTGTTGCTGAAATTGCATGCCTCTCTCTACTAAGACTTCGTTGGCACGAGGGTAGGGAGTGTCTCGGCGGGGACCTGCTATTGGACATGTTGCCCTAAAGGCCCAGACGTTCACAGCTACTGGTGCGTGTTTGATGGGCGACCGGGTGATGGCTTCTGGAGACAATGCCAGGGAGAATGCTTCTGGCCAAGTCATCTCGAAGTTCGATTTTGGGGTACCCATGGAGCTCCTATGCCTTCGCGATGCTTTTTTGAGCCTCATGTGACCCTCAGGGTCACCTCTCTACTACTTGTGACAGTTGTTTTTGGCTGTTGACTCTGTACTCTCAGATCTTAACATCGCAGACGGGGCCAAACGTGGTCGAATGGGGGGGGGCTCCTGACATGTAATCATGGCGTGGTATCCACGGAAAGTTTGCTCTGAATAGAGGCACAATGCTGGGGAATCTTTGCTGGGGCCGATGAAGCTCGCCCCATCGTTCGAGGGGTATCGCACTGCGGGAAAAATGTCCTCATCTGTTGTCCTATCTCTTCTGTTCTCTCCTCACTCTCCCTCGGAGAGTTTCTGACACTTCTTGGCGCGGGAACTCTTGACGGTAACTCTTCGATTCTCGAACCTCCTCAACTATGCGTGATTATTGGATGAGGCCCTCCCCAATTCAACCCTTCGTGATTTTGAGTTATTTAGGCGAAGTTAGGGACTTCCTATGTTCGAGTTACGAGGGCGACAGAACATCACGTCAGTCTCGTCGAGAGGCTGGCAGGGCAAAATGGGAAACGACGAAATGGGGAGGGTAGCGCATCTCTCTGTGGTGAGACTGTAGCGGGAGACCCAGTCCGTGCCCCTATCTGCGCCTTTCCAGATACCACCACTACGGCGTATTACCTTGGCGATTCCACCTGTCAATTTTCAAGAGGAGTTAAGGAGCATCCGTCAGAAACTGCCGACTATTGTTCGAACGAATTTTTGAACAGGTGCTGCTGGAAACTCCTGACTCGTGCCTCCCGACGCGGTCGTCGAAGGCATGTGACCGTGAGTGAAATTCCGTCGACAGGATTGTCGCGTGGAACCAAGTTCTTTGCGTCTAGGGTCTCCAACAGTATCAATAGGTGGTGCAGACACTATTGACCCTTTAACTTTCTTTTTCTGTGACATTGAAAGACATAGCACTGTATTTCAAATCCTACTGGAGCATGGGACAATCCCGGCATCTCTTCTTCAGTCATGGAGGTAGAGCTGGCTTATATTCCAACGGTGTAATATAATTCCACTTGACGGAACAGCAATCTCAGGGCCACCCACATAAGGCATTCATGTAGCAGAGAAAAGCGCCTCCTTCTGGAGTTTCTTGTTGGACAGTTGGCATATGTCTCGGTCTAGCACGAATGTTCATCTCGGCCAT
>JAJLRB010002675.1:0-13605 GCA_020976825.1 Odocoileus hemionus | reverse complement strand
AACATTTCAGGAGGCCTACGTCTTGCTTGATGGATGTCGAGACAGTCCGCAAAAAACACTGTCACAAGTATGAGAGGGGACCTCTGAGGTCACACCAGACATCGCGAAGGAGCTCCATGGCCCCAAAATCAACTCGAGATGAGGCCCCCGCTTCCCCCTGCATTGACCTCCAGAGCCATCCCCCGTTCCCATCAAACACTGACCTGAGGCTTGACTTCCCTTTAGGCAACTCCAGAGGTTCCCCCGAGAACAACGGGCCAAGTCTAGAGGAGTACCAAGTTCAGCAGAGCAACTCGAGGATGCTCCGTGTACCCCAAAATTTGCCTCGAGATGAGAGCTGATTCCCTGGCTTAGACACAAGACGTTAAGTCCACCTTTCCACAAAGCCCCTCAAGAGGAGGCTTCTCTCAGCAATAGGTATGAGGGAGGGACCCTGAGATTGCTGCCTCAATGGGCATATACACCGAGAAGCCTGACTCGAAAGGAGGCGGCTTTCCTTGCAGTGGCTTGAATACAGTCTAGTCTTTCATCTCACAAGGTGAAGGGATGTCTGCACCACCTGTGGAGTCCCTAGAGAAAGCCCTAGGTCCCCCGACTCCTTTCGACGGAATGCCTCACATGCCTCTGACACCTCGAGAGGCACGCAGAGCTCACTGCTTCAAAATTTGACGGAGCCTGACTCCTCTTGAACATTGACAGGAATCCCAGGATCCCTGTGGCTACTGGAAAGGGACCCTGGGTCTCCCCGACTCACCTCGAGAAGCGTCCTTTTGCCCTGCCAAGCCTCGAAGAGACTCCTGAGGTGTCCCTCGTAACTCGACAGGAGTCCTGACTTCGTTGAAACCAACATGAGGGTTGAAGGGCCATCCCCGCCGTAAGTCGAGAATGTACCCCAGGTCCCGCCCGCAACTCGAGAAAAACCATGAGACTTCCCCCTCCAAGCGAGATGAGGCCCGATTCCCCTGCACTGCATGCAGAGCAATTCCGTGAGCCCCCTGAAACATGTCAGGAGCCTCGACTTGCTTGATGGATGTCGAGACAGTCCGCAAAAAAACACTGTCACAAGTAGAGAGGGACCCCTGAGGTCACACCAGCATCGCGAAGGAGCTCCATGGGCCCCCAAATCAACTCGAGATGAGGGCCCGCTTCCCCTGCATTGACTCCAGAGCCATCCCCCGTTCCCCATCAAACACCGCCGTAACCGTGAGGCTTGACTCCCTTTAGGCAACTCCAGAGGTTCCCCCCGAGAACCAACGGGCCAAAGTCTAGAGGAGTACCAAGTTTTTTTCAGCAGAGCAATCGAGGACTGCTCCGTGTTACCCCAAATTGCTCGAGATGAGAGCTGATTCCCTGGCTTAGACTCAAGACGTAGGCCACCTTTCCACAAGCCCCTCAAGAAGGAGGCTTCTCTCAGCAATAGGTATGAGGGAGGGACCCTGAGATTGCTGCCCCTCAATGGGCATATACACCGAGAAGCCCTGACTCGAAAGGAGGCCGGGTTTTCCTTGCAGTGGCTTGAATACAGTCTAGTCTTTCATCTCACAAGGCTGAAGGGATGTCTGCACCACCTGTGGAGTCCCTAGAGAAAGCCCTAGGTCCCCGACTCCTTTCGACGGAATGCCTCACATGCCTCTGACACCTCGAGAGGCACGCAGAGCTCACTGCTTCAAAATTTGACGGAGCCTGACTCCTCTTGAACATTAGACAGGAATCCCAGTATCCCTGTGGCTACTGGAAAGGGACCCTGGGTCTCCCGACTCACCTCGAGAAGCGTTCCTTTTTTATTGCCCTGCCAAGCCTCGAAGAGACTCCTGAGGTGTCCCCTCGTAACTCGACAGGAGTCCTGACTTCGTTGAACCAACACGAGGGTTGAAGGGCCATCCCCCCCCCGCCGTAAGTCGAGAATGTACCCCAGGTCCCCGCCGCAAACTCGAGAAAAACCATGAGACTTCCCCTCCAAGCGAGATGAGGCCCGATTCCCCTGCACTGCATGCAGAGCAATTCCGTGAGCCCCCTGAAACATGTCAGGAGCCTCGACTTGCTTGATGGATGTCGAGACAGTCCGCAAAAAAAACACTGTCACAAGTAGAGAGGGACCCTGAGGTCACACCAGCATCGCGAAGGAGCTCCATGGGCCCCAAATCAACTCGAGATGAGGCCCGCTTCCCCTGCATTGACTCCAGAGCCATCCCCCGTTCCCCATCAAACACGACCTGAGGCTTGACCCCCTTTAGGCAACTCCAGAGGTTCCCCGAGAACAACGGGCCAAGTCTAGAGGAGTACCAAGTTCAGCAGAGCAACTCGAGGACTGCTCCGTGTACCCCAAATTGCCTCGAGATGAGAGCTGATTCCCTGGCTTAGACTCAAGACGTAGGCCACCTTTCCACAAGCCCCTCAAGAGGAGGCTTCTCTCAGCAATAGGTATGAGGGAGGGACCCTGAGATTGCTGCCTCAATGGGCATATACACCGAGAAGCCCTGACTCGAAAGGAGGCCGGCTTTCCTTGCAGTGGCTTGAATACAGTCTAGTCTTTCATCTCACAAGCTGAAGGGATGTCTGCACCACCTGTGGAGTCCCTAGAGAAAGCCCTAGGTCCCCGACTCCTTTCGACGGAATGCCTCACATGCCTCTGACACCTCGAGAGGCACGCAGAGCTCACTGCTTCAAAATTTGACGGAGCCTGACTCCTCTTGAACATTGACAGGAATCCCAGTATCCCTGTGGCTACTGGAAAGGGACCCTGGGTCTCCCGACTCACCTCGAGAAGCGTTCCTTTTGCCCTGCCAAGCCTCGAAGAGACTCCTGAGGTGTCCCTCGTAACTCGACAGGAGTCCTGACTTCGTTGAACCAACACGAGGGTTGAAGGGCCATCCCCGCCGTAAGTCGAGAATGTACCCCAGGTCCCCGCCGCAACTCGAGAAAAACCATGAGACTTCCCCCTCCAAGCGAGATGAGGCCCGATTCCCCTGCACTGCATGCAGAGCAATTCCGTGAGCCCCCTGAAACATGTCAGGAGCCTCGACTTGCTTGATGGATGTCGAGACAGTCCGCAAAAACACTGTCACAAGTAGAGAGGGACCCTGAGGTCACACCAGCATCGCGAAGGAGCTCCATGGGCCCCAAATCAACTCGAGATGAGGCCCGCTTCCCCCTGCATTGACTCCAGAGCCATCCCCCGTTCCCCATCAAACACGACCTGAGGCTTGACTCCCTTTAGGCAACTCCAGAGGTTCCCCGAGAACAACGGGCCAAGTCTAGAGGAGTACCAAGTTCAGCAGAGCAACTCGAGGACTGCTCCGTGTACCCCAAATTGCCTCGAGATGAGAGCTGATTCCCTGGCTTAGACTCAAGACGTAGGCCACCTTTCCACAAGCCCCTCAAGAGGAGGCTTCTCTCAGCAATAGGTATGAGGGAGGGACCCTGAGATTGCTGCCTCAATGGGCATATACACCGAGAAGCCCTGACTCGAAAGGAGGCCGGCTTTCCTTGCAGTGGCTTGAATACAGTCTAGTCTTTCATCTCACAAGCTGAAGGGATGTCTGCACCACCTGTGGAGTCCCTAGAGAAAGCCCTAGGTCCCCCGACTCCTTTCGACGGAATGCCTCACATGCCTCTGACACCTCGAGAGGCACGCAGAGCTCACTGCTTCAAAATTTGACGGAGCCTGACTCCTCTTGAACATTGACAGGAATCCCAGTATCCCTGTGGCTACTGGAAAGGGACCCTGGGTCTCCCGACTCACCTCGAGAAGCGTTCCTTTTGCCCTGCCAAGCCTCGAAGAGACTCCTGAGGTGTCCCTCGTAACTCGACAGGAGTCCTGACTTCGTTGAACCAAACACGAGGGTTGAAGGGCCATCCCCGCCGTAAGTCGAGAATGTACCCCAGGTCCCCGCCGCAACTCGAGAAAAACCATGAGACTTCCCCCCCTCCAAGCGAGATGAGGCCCGATTCCCCTGCACTGCATGCAGAGCAATTCCGTGAGCCCCCTGAAACATGTCAGGAGCCTCGACTTGCTTGATGGATGTCGAGACAGTCCGCAAAAACACTGTCACAAGTAGAGAGGGACCCTGAGGTCACACCAGCATCGCGAAGGAGCTCCATGGGCCCCAAATCAACTCGAGATGAGGCCCGCTTCCCCTGCATTGACTCCAGAGCCATCCCCCGTTCCCCATCAAACACGACCTGAGGCTTGACTCCCTTTAGGCAACTCCAGAGGTTCCCCGAGAACAACGGGCCAAGTCTAGAGGAGTACCAAGTTCAGCAGAGCAACTCGAGGACTGCTCCGTGTACCCCAAATTGCCTCGAGATGAGAGCTGATTCCCTGGCTTAGACTCAAGACGTAGGCCACCTTTCCACAAGCCCCTCAAGAGGAGGCTTCTCTCAGCAATAGGTATGAGGGAGGGACCCTGAGATTGCTGCCTCAATGGGCATATACACCGAGAAGCCCTGACTCGAAAGGAGGCCGGCTTTCCTTGCAGTGGCTTGAATACAGTCTAGTCTTTCATCTCACAAGCTGAAGGGATGTCTGCACCACCTGTGGAGTCCCTAGAGAAAGCCCTAGGTCCCCGACTCCTTTCGACGGAATGCCTCACATGCCTCTGACACCTCGAGAGGCACGCAGAGCTCACTGCTTCAAAATTTGACGGAGCCTGACTCCTCTTGAACATTGACAGGAATCCCAGTATCCCTGTGGCTACTGGAAAGGGACCCTGGGTCTCCCGACTCACCTCGAGAAGCGTTCCTTTTGCCCTGCCAAGCCTCGAAGAGACTCCTGAGGTGTCCCTCGTAACTCGACAGGAGTCCTGACTTCGTTGAACCAACACGAGGGTTGAAGGGCCATCCCCGCCGTAAGTCGAGAATGTACCCCAGGTCCCCGCCGCAACTCGAGAAAAACCATGAGACTTCCCCCTCCAAGCGAGATGAGGCCCGATTCCCCTGCACTGCATGCAGAGCAATTCCGTGAGCCCCCTGAAACATGTCAGGAGCCTCGACTTGCTTGATGGATGTCGAGACAGTCCGCAAAAACACTGTCACAAGTAGAGAGGGACCCTGAGGTCACACCAGCATCGCGAAGGAGCTCCATGGGCCCCAAATCAACTCGAGATGAGGCCCGCTTCCCCTGCATTGACTCCAGAGCCATCCCCCGTTCCCCATCAAACACGACCTGAGGCTTGACTCCCTTTAGGCAACTCCAGAGGTTCCCCGAGAACAACGGGCCAAGTCTAGAGGAGTACCAAGTTCAGCAGAGCAACTCGAGGACTGCTCCGTGTACCCCAAATTGCCTCGAGATGAGAGCTGATTCCCTGGCTTAGACTCAAGACGTAGGCCACCTTTCCACAAGCCCCTCAAGAGGAGGCTTCTCTCAGCAATAGGTATGAGGGAGGGACCCTGAGATTGCTGCCTCAATGGGCATATACACCGAGAAGCCCTGACTCGAAAGGAGGCCGGCTTTCCTTGCAGTGGCGTGAATACAGTCTAGTCTTTCATCTCACAAGCTGAAGGGATGTCTGCACCACCTGTGGAGTCCCTAGAGAAAGCCCTAGGTCCCCGACTCCTTTCGACGGAATGCCTCACATGCCTCTGACACCTCGAGAGGCACGCAGAGCTCACTGCTTCAAAATTTGACGGAGCCTGACTCCTCTTGAACATTGACAGGAATCCCAGTATCCCTGTGGCTACTGGAAAGGGACCCTGGGTCTCCCGACTCACCTCGAGAAGCGTTCCTTTTGCCCTGCCAAGCCTCGAAGAGACTCCTGAGGTGTCCCTCGTAACTCGACAGGAGTCCTGACTTCGTTGAACCAACACGAGGGTTGAAGGGCCATCCCCGCCGTAAGTCGAGAATGTACCCCAGGTCCCCGCCGCAACTCGAGAAAAACCATGAGACTTCCCCCTCCAAGCGAGATGAGGCCCGATTCCCCTGCACTGCATGCAGAGCAATTCCGTGAGCCCCCTGAAACATGTCAGGAGCCTCGACTTGCTTGATGGATGTCGAGACAGTCCGCAAAAACACTGTCACAAGTAGAGAGGGACCCTGAGGTCACACCAGCATCGCGAAGGAGCTCCATGGGCCCCAAATCAACTCGAGATGAGGCCCGCTTCCCCTGCATTGACTCCAGAGCCATCCCCCGTTCCCCATCAAACACGACCTGAGGCTTGACTCCCTTTAGGCAACTCCAGAGGTTCCCCGAGAACAACGGGCCAAGTCTAGAGGAGTACCAAGTTCAGCAGAGCAACTCGAGGACTGCTCCGTGTACCCCAAATTGCCTCGAGATGAGAGCTGATTCCCTGGCTTAGACTCAAGACGTAGGCCACCTTTCCACAAGCCCCTCAAGAGGAGGCTTCTCTCAGCAATAGGTATGAGGGAGGGACCCTGAGATTGCTGCCTCAATGGGCATATACACCGAGAAGCCCTGACTCGAAAGGAGGCCGGCTTTCCTTGCAGTGGCTTGAATACAGTCTAGTCTTTCATCTCACAAGCTGAAGGGATGTCTGCACCACCTGTGGAGTCCCTAGAGAAAGCCCTAGGTCCCCGACTCCTTTCGACGGAATGCCTCACATGCCTCTGACACCTCGAGAGGCACGCAGAGCTCACTGCTTCAAAATTTGACGGAGCCTGACTCCTCTTGAACATTGACAGGAATCCCAGTATCCCTGTGGCTACTGGAAAGGGACCCTGGGTCTCCCGACTCACCTCGAAAGCGTTCCTTTTGCCCTGCCAAGCCTCGAAGAGACTCCTGAGGTGTCCCTCGTAACTCGACAGGAGTCCTGACTTCGTTGAGCAAACACGAGGGTTGAAGGGCCATCCCCGCCGTAAGTCGAGAATGTACCCCCCCAGGTCCCCGCCGCAACTCGAGAAAAACCATGAGACTTCCCCCCTCCAAGCGAGATGAGGCCCGATTCCCCTGCACTGCATGCAGAGCAATTCCGTGAGCCCCCTGAAACATGTCAGGAGCCTCGACTTGCTTGATGGATGTCGAGACAGTCCGCAAAAACACTGTCACAAGTAGAGAGGGACCCTGAGGTCACACCAGCATCGCGAAGGAGCTCCATGGGCCCCAAATCAACTCGAGATGAGGCCCGCTTCCCCTGCATTGACTCCAGAGCCATCCCCCGTTCCCCATCAAACACGACCTGAGGCTTGACTCCCTTTAGGCAACTCCAGAGGTTCCCCGAGAACAACGGGCCAAGTCTAGAGGAGTACCAAGTTCAGCAGAGCAACTCGAGGACTGCTCCGTGTACCCCAAATTGCCTCGAGATGAGAGCTGATTCCCTGGCTTAGACTCAAGACGTAGGCCACCTTTCCACAAGCCCCTCAAGAGGAGGCTTCTCTCTCAGCAATAGGTATGAGGGAGGGACCCTGAGATTGCTGCCTCAATGGGCATATACACCGAGAAGCCCTGACTCGAAAGGAGGCCGGCTTTCCTTGCAGTGGCTTGAATACAGTCTAGTCTTTCATCTCACAAGCTGAAGGGATGGATGTCTGCACCACCTGTGGAGTCCCTAGAGAAAGCCCTAGGTCCCCGACTCCTTTCGACGGAATGCCTCACATGCCTCTGACACCTCGAGAGGCACGCAGAGCTCACTGCTTCAAAATTTGACGGAGCCTGACTCCTCTTGAACATTGACAGGAATCCCAGTATCCCTGTGGCTACTGGAAAGGGACCCTGGGTCTCCCGACTCACCTCGAGAAGCGTTCCTTTTGCCCTGCCAAGCCTCGAAGAGACTCCTGAGGTGTCCCTCGTAACTCGACAGGAGTCCTGACTTCGTTGAACCAACACGAGGGTTGAAGCCCCATCCCCGCCGTAAGTCGAGAATGTACCCCAGGTCCCCGCCGCAACTCGAGAAAAACCATGAGACTTCCCCCTCCAAGCGAGATGAGGCCCGATTCCCCTGCACTGCATGCAGAGCAATTCCGTGAGCCCCCTGAAACATGTCAGGAGCCTCGACTTGCTTGATGGGATGTCGAGACAGTCCGCAAAAACACTGTCACAAGTAGAGAGGGGACCCTGAGGTCACACCAGCATCGCGAAGGAGCTCCATGGGCCCCCAAATCAACTCGAGATGAGGCCCGCTTCCCCTGCATTGACTCCAGAGCCATCCCCCGTTCCCCATCAAACACGACCTGAGGCTTGACTCCCTTTAGGCAACTCCAGAGGTTCCCCGAGAACAACGGGCCAAGTCTAGAGGAGTACCAAGTTCAGTTCAGCAGCAACTCGAGGACTGCTCCGTGTACCCCAAATTGCCTCGAGATGAGAGCTGATTCCCTGGCTTAGACTCAAGACGTAGGCCACCTTTCCACAAGCCCCTCAAGAGGAGGCTTCTCTCAGCAATAGGTATGAGGGAGGGACCCTGAGATTGCTGCCTCAATGGGCATATACACCGAGAAGCCCTGACTCGAAAGGAGGCCGGGCTTTCCTTGCAGTGGCTTGAATACAGTCTAGTCTTTCATCTCACAAGCTGAAGGGATGTCTGCACCACCTGTGGAGTCCCTAGAGAAAGCCCTAGGTCCCCGACTCCTTTCGACGGAATGCCTCACATGCCTCTGACACCTCGAGAGGCACGCAGAGCTCACTGCTTCAAAATTTGACGGAGCCTGACTCCTCTTGAACATTGACAGGAATCCCAGTATCCCTGTGGCTACTGGAAAGGGACCCTGGGTCTCCCGACTCACCTCGAGAAGCGTTCCTTTTGCCCTGCCAAGCCTCGAAGAGACTCCTGAGGTGTCCCTCGTAACTCGACAGGAGTCCTGACTTCGTTGAACCAACACGAGGGTTTGAAGGGCCATCCCCGCCGTAAGTCGAGAATGTACCCCAGGTCCCCGCCGCAACTCGAGAAAAACCATGAGACTTCCCCCTCCAAGCGAGATGAGGCCCCCGATTCCCCTGCACTGCATGCAGAGCAATTCCGTGAGCCCCCTGAAACATGTCAGGAGCCTCGACTTGCTTGATGGATGTCGAGACAGTCCGCAAAAACACTGTCACAAGTAGAGAGGGACCCTGAGGTCACACCAGCATCGCGAAGGAGCTCCATGGGCCCCAAATCAACTCGAGATGAGGCCCTTCGCTGCATTGACCTCCAGGACCATCCCCCCCCGTTCCCCACGCTTCCCCTGCATTGACTCCAGAGCCATCCCCCGTTCCCCATCAAACACGACCTGAGGCTTTGACTCCCTTTAGGCAACTCCAGAGGTTCCCCGAGAACAACGGGCCAAGTCTAGAGGAGTACCAAGTTCAGCAGAGCAACTCGAGGACTGCTCCGTGTACCCCAAATTGCCTCGAGATGAGAGCTGATTCCCTGGCTTAGACTCAAGACGTAGGCCACCTTTCCACAAGCCCCTCAAGAGGAGGCTTCTCTCAGCAATAGGTATGAGGGAGGGACCCTGAGATTGCTGCCTCAATGGGCATATACACCGAGAAGCCCTGACTCGAAAGGAGGCCGGCTTTTCCTTCCTTGCAGTGGCTTGAATACAGTCTAGTCTTTCATCTCACAAGGCTGAAGGGATGTCTGCACCACCTGTGGAGTCCCTAGAGAAAGCCCTAGGTCCCCGACTCCTTTCGACGGAATGCCTCACATGCCTCTGACACCTCGAGAGGCACGCAGAGCTCACTGCTTCAAAATTTGACGGAGCCTGACTCCTCTTGAACATTGACAGGAATCCCAGTATCCCTGTGGCTACTGGAAAGGGACCCTGGGTCTCCCGACTCACCTCGAGAAGCGTTCCTTTTGCCCTGCCAAGCCTCGAAGAGACTCCTGAGGTGTCCCTCGTAACTCGACAGGAGTCCTGACTTCGTTGAACAACAACACGAGGGTTGAAGGGCCATCCCCGCCGTAAGTCGAGAATGTACCCCAGGTCCCCCGCCGCAACTCTCGAGAAAAACCATGAGACTTCCCCCTCCAAGCGAGATGAGGCCCGATTCCCCTGCACTGCATGCAGAGCAATTCCGTGAGCCCCCTGAAACATGTCAGGAGCCTCGACTTGCTTGATGGATGTCGAGACAGTCCGCAAAAAAAAACACTGTCACAAGTAGAGAGGGGGACCCTGAGGTCACACCAGCATCGCGAAGGAGCTCCATGGGCCCCAAATCAACTCGAGATGAGGCCCGCTTCCCCTGCATTGACTCCAGAGCCATCCCCCGTTCCCCATCAAACACGACCTGAGGCTTGACTCCCTTTAGGCAACTCCAGAGGTTCCCCGAGAACAACGGGCCAAGTCTAGAGGAGTACCAAGTTCAGCAGAGCAACTCGAGGACTGCTCCGTGTACCCCAAAATTGCCTCGAGATGAGAGCTGATTCCCTGGCTTAGACTCAAGACGTAGGCCACCTTTCCACAAGCCCCTCAAGAGGAGGCTTCTCTCAGCAATAGGTATGAGGGAGGGACCCTGAGATTGCTGCCTCAATGGGCATAAACACCGAGAAGCCCTGACTCGAAAGGAGGCCGGCTTTCCCTTGCAGTGGCTTGAATACAGTCTAGTCTTTTCATCTCACAAGCTGAAGGGATGTCTGCACCACCTGTGGAGTCCCTAGAGAAAGCCCTAGGTCCCCGACTCCTTTCGACGGAATGCCTCACATGCCTCTGACACCTCGAGAGGCACGCAGAGCTCACTGCTTCAAAAAATTTGACGGAGCCTGACTCCTCTTGAACATTGACAGGAATCCCAGTATCCCTGTGGCTACTGGAAAGGGGACCCTGGGTCTCCCGACTCACCTCGAGAAGCGTTCCCCTTTTGCCCTGCCAAGCCTCGAAGAGACTCCTGAGGTGTCCCTCGTAACTCGACACAGGAGTCCTGACTTCGTTGAACCAACACGAGGGTTGAAGGGCCATCCCCGCCGTAAGTCGAGAATGTACCCCAGGTCCCCGCCGCAACTCGAGAAAAAACCATGAGACTTCCCCCTCCAAGCGAGATGAGGCCCGATTCCCCTGCACTGCATGCAGAGCAATTCCGTGAGCCCCCCTGAAACATGTCAGGAGCCTCGACTTGCTTGATGGATGTCGAGACAGTCCGCAAAAACACTGTCACAAGTAGAGAGGGACCCTGAGGTCACACCCAGCATCGCGAAGGAGCTCCATGGGCCCCAAAATCAACTCGAGATGAGGCCCGCTTCCCCTGCATTGACTCCAGAGCCCATCCCCCGTTTCCCCCATCAAACACGACCTGAGGCTTGACTCCCTTTAGGCAAACTCCAGAGGTTTTCCCCGAGAACAAACGGGGCCAAGTCTAGAGGAGTACCAAGTTCAGCAGAGCAACTCGAGGACTGCTCCGTGTACCCCAAATTGCCTCGAGATGAGAGCTGATTCCCTGGCTTAGACTCAAGACGTAGGCCACCTTTTTCCACAAGCCCCTCAAGAGGAGGCTTCTCCTCAGCAATAGGTATGAGGGAGGGACCCTGAGATTGCTGCCTCAATGGGCATATACACCGAGAAGCCCTGACTCGAAAGGAGGGCCGGCTTTCCTTGCAGTGGCTTGAATACAGTCTAGTCTTTCATCTCACAAGCTGAAGGGATGTCTGCACCACCTGTGGAGTCCCTAGAGAAAAGCCCCTAGGTCCCCCGACTCCTTTCGACGGAATGCCCTCACATGCCTCTGACACCTCGAGAGGCACGCAGAGCTCACTGCTTCAAAATTTGACGGAGCCTGACTCCTCTTGAACATTGACAGGAATCCCAGTATCCCTGTGGCTACTGGAAATGGGACCCTGGGTCTCCCGACTCACCTCGAGAAGCGTTCCCCTTTTTGCCCTGCCAAGCCTCGAAGAAGAGACTCCTGAGGTGTCCCTCGTAACTCGACAGGAGTCCTGACTTCGTTGAACCAACACGAGGGTTGAAGGGCCATCCCCGCCGTAAGTCGAGAATGTAACCCCAGGTCCCCCGCCGCGCAAACTTACTCGAGAAAAACCATGAGACTTCCCCCCTCCAAGCGAGATGAGGCCCGATTAACCCCTGCAAACTGGCATGCAGAGCAATTCCCGTGAGCCCCCTGAAACATGTCAGGAGCCTCGACTTGCTTGATGGATGTCGAGACAGTCCGCAAAAAACACTGTCACAAGTAGAGAGGGACCCTGAGGGTCACAACCAGCATCGCGAAGGAGCTCCATGGGCCCCAAATCAACTCGAGATGAGGCACCGCTTTTATCCCTCTGCATTGACGTCCAGAAGCCATCCCCCGTTCCCCATCAAACACGACCTGAGGCTTGACATCCCTTTAGGCCCAACTCCAGAGGTTTCCCCGAGAACAACGGGCCAAGTCTAGAGGAGTACCAAGTTCAGCAGAGCAACTCGAGGACTGCTCCGTGTACCCCAAATTGCCTCGAGATGAGAGCTGATTCCCTGGCTTAGACTCAAGACGTAGCCACCTTTCCCACAACGCCCCTCAAGAGGAGGCTTCTCTCAGCAATAGGTATGAGGGATGGGAACCCTGAATTGCTGCCTCAATGGGCATATACACCGAGAAGCCCTGACTCGAAAGGAGGCCCGGCTTATCCTTGCAAGTGGCTTGAATACAGTCTAGTCTTTCATCTCACAAGCTGAAGGGATGTCTGCACCACCTGTGGAGTCCCTAGAGAAAAAGCCCTAGGTCCCCGACTCCTTTCGACGGGAAATGCCTCACATGCCTCTGACACCTCAGAGAGGCACGCAAGAGCTCACTGCTTCAAAATTTGACGGAGCCTGACTCCTCTTGAACATTGACAGGAAATCCCGGAGTATCCCTCTGTGGCTACTGGAAAGGGACCCTGGGTCTCCCGACTCAACCTCGAGAAGCGTTCCTTTTGCCCTGCCAAGCCTCGAAGAGACTCCTGAAGGTGTCCCTCGTAACTCGACAGGAGTCCTGACTTTCGTTGAACCAACACGAGGGTTGAAGGGCCCCCATCCCCGCCGTAAGTCGAGAATGTACCCCAGGTCCCTCCGCCGCAACTCGAGAAAAACCATGAGACTTTCCCCCTCCAAGCGAGAGATGAGGCCCGATTCCCCTGCACTGCATGCAGAGCAATTCCGTTGAGCCCCCTGAAACATGTCAGGAGCCTCGACTTTGCTTGATGGATGTCGAGACAGTCCGCAAAAAACACTGTCACAAGTAGAGAGGGACCCTGAAGGTCACAACCAGCATCGCGAAAGGAGCTCCATGGGCCCCAAATCAACTCGAGATGAGGCCCGCTTCCCCTGCATTGAATCCAGAGCCATCCCCACATTCCCCATCAAACACGACCTGAGGCTTGACTCCCTTTAGGCAACTCCAGAGAGGTTCCCCCCCCCGAGAAACAACGGGCCAAGTCTAGAGGAAGTACCAAGTTCAGCAGAGCAACTCGTAGGAACTGCTCCGTGTACCCCAAATTGCCTCGAGATGAGAGCTGATTCCCTGGCCCTTAGACTCAAGACGTAGGGCCACCTTTCACAAAAGCCCCTCAAGAGGAGGCTTTACTCCTCAGCAATAGGTATGAGGGAGGGACCCTGAGATTGCCCCTGCCTCAATGGGCATATACACCGAGAAGCCCTGACTCGAAAGGAGGCCGGGCTTTTTTCCTTGCAGTGGCTTGAATACAGTCCTAGGTCTTTCATCTCACAAGCTGAAGGAGGATGTCTGCCCACCACCCCTGTGGAGTCCCTAGAGA
>JAJLRB010002674.1:0-13612 GCA_020976825.1 Odocoileus hemionus | reverse complement strand
GCACTACACATGACATCATAAACCACACTCTCTGACCACAATCCTCAGTATTTATGACATCACATGCACTGTATTTCATGATATCACACGCATTGTATACGATATGACATTTCATCTACTACGTATGATATCACAGTCACTATATACGTGACATCATAAAATGACTCTATCTATGACATCACACACTCTACCTTTACGACTTATCTACTTTATATAGCATCACACACAGTGTTATGAGAACAGAACCATTGTGTACTTCACAGACACCATATCTGACCTCACAACGACTGTAACTGTGTCATCACAGCAAATGTATCAATTTTATCAAACCCAGTGTATGTATGACATCACCTCCACTATATGTATGAAATCTTGTATAATACCTATGATATCAAATCACTCTTTACGCCATCACACCACTTTATTTATGACATCACTTCCACTATATTTGACATCACATCAACTGGATCTGTGTCGTCACACCCAGTCTATCGATGATATCACAACCTATATATATATGATATCACATCCAGTATATACCTGTGACATCCTATGCACTATATTTATGACATCACACCCAATCTGTATATAACATCCCACCCTCTGTGTTGTTGCTGACACCACACTCGGCCTATGTATGATATCATTTGCATTCACTGTAGATGGCATCACATCCTCTTTATAACAGCAAAACACAGTATTTATGATGTCACATCCACTTCAGACATGACGTCACACCCACTATATGAGACAGCACACCCACTGTATCTTTGCCATCAAAACCTCTCCCACTAATATCACACCCACTTTTATGTGACATCACACCCACTATATGTGTGACATCAGTTGCACTCTGTAACATCACATCTACTCCTTAAGTCTTCACTACTGTACTGTACTTATGACCTCACAACATCTATGTATGAAACCACATCCAGTATGTAGGGCAATATATACCCTGTACATGTGACATCACAGCAAATAATCCTTGTCATCACACCGACTGTATTGACCACGTCACACCTACTCTTGTATGACATCACAATATGTGTATGTGCAGCATCATTTTTGCCCTGTGGAAGACATCACATCCTCACGTTACGACATCAAACCACCCATTTCTAAGGCATCACACACAATATATTTGACATCATATACCCACAGTATCTCTGTCATCACATCCACTGTATTGATGATATCACAACAAGTGTATCTATGAGATCTCATGCGCTATATATGATGACATCATATCCATTGTATACAATACATATTCACTAGTTTTGTTACCTCACAACCACTGTATCTTCTGTGTCTCACACCCACTCTTTCCATCTTATCACACCCTTTGTATGTATGACATCACACCCCTGTTTGCGTACCCATCATAAACACTATTGAAGGCATCACATCCACATTTTATGACATGACACCACATTATTTATGACATCGCATGCACTGTACTCATGACATCACTCCAAATATATCTGACATTGCATCCACTGTACCTGTGTCATCACAACCACTCTAATGATGATCTCAGACCAACTGTACGTAGGACATCACACCCATTTTATGTATGACATCTTAGGCACTATACAAAACTTCGCATCCACTCTATATGACTTCACACCATTGCAGTCATCGCATTACCTCCATTGCATTTGTGGCATCACAGACACTATAGATGAGATCACACACATGACAACACAAATGTTATATCTGCCATCTCACCCATTGTATCTGAGACTACATCCACTGTATGCTTGTCCTCAAACCCAGAGTATCAATGTTACCACACACCCACTCTCTGGACGATATCACGCACACTCTATGTATGACAGCACATTCAGGATGAATGACATGACATAAACGCTTTATGACATCACAGCCCTATATGTATGACATCACAGCTAGTATATTTATGACATCATACCAATATATATGATATCACACATACTGCTTTCATGACAATGCAACGTCTACACACTGACATCTCACACACTATATTTGACATCACTGCCACTGTATTTGTTTGTGCCATCACACAGATGACACACACGTTTGTATCGATGTACCTCTGTGTCGATGACATCACAACAAGTATGTAAGTCATGACAGGGCACACATATATGACATCATACACATTCTACATGACATCACATTCACACTTTATGATATCAATGATCAGTATTTTGATGACATCACAAACACTGCATTCATGACATCAGATCCCCCCTATATATGACATCACATCCACGGTTTATGACATCTCATCCCCTATATCAGTGACATCACAGCCACTCCATCTGTCCCATCACATCCACTATGGTTCTGAATTCATATCCACTATATTTGACATGAAACACACCGTGTAAAGACAATACAACCACTCTATCTGACAGCATAACCTCCATAATCTGTATCAGTGTGATGACACCCACTCTATCAATGTTATAAACACACACTGTATGTAGGGACACCACACATACTATATGTATCGAACAATATGCAGTATATATGACATCACACCCACGCTGAGTGACATAAATTCACTCTATGCGTGACATCAAATCTTCTTTTTCTCACATCACCCTTTATATCTGACAGCACATCCACTGTAACCTGTGTCATCCTCACACAGATTATCGATCATATAACCCCCATTGTATGTATGATACCACAGCCACAAAGTCTATGACATCTTATGAACTACATATGACATCACATCCACTCTGTATGATATCACACCACTCTATGACATCACACACCCACTGTTCTCATGTCATTAACCCAGTATATCTGACATACGCATCCCCTGTACCTGGGTCATTACTGAGTATATTGATTATACCACACCAGCATATGTGTGATATCAAACCCACTGTATGTATGACATAACTCCTGTGATTATTAATTTGTGACCTAACACCCCACTCTTTATGACATCACAAGTCTGTATTCATGGCAACACATGCAATCGATTCATGACACCACACTACACTGTATATGACATCACATACACTCATACTTGTGACATCACAGCCACTGTAATTAAACTGTGTGTATGACTACACAAGCTCTATGTCTGTCTTGAAACCCTTGGATCTAACTGCCATCACATCCACTCTATATGTCATCAACACCCACTTTGGTCGACGCCATCTGCACACCAACTAATGTAAGAGATCACAGGTGGATATGTATGCCATCAGATGCACTACACATGACATCATATAACCACACATCTATGACCACAATCCTCAAGTATTTATGACATCACATGCCACTCGTGTATTCCATGATATCACAAGCATTGTATATGATATCAGACATTTCATCTAGCTGCGTATGACTATCACAGTCTCTATATACGTGACATCATAAAATGACTGACTCCGACACCATCTATAGACATCACACACCCTCTGACCTTTACGACACTTATCTACATTATATAGCATCTCACCACGACCAGTGTATGAGAACAGAACCATATGTGTACTTTTCACAAGACACCCATAATCTGACCTCTACAAGGTCTGTAAACTGTGAGCACTCACATTGTTTTCGCGACAAGGCACATTTAATGTATCAATTTTTTTTTTCCCACACCGTTTAAGTGTATGTATTGCCATCCACTCCACTCTTATGTATGAAAGCATACGTACCACCTATGGCAATCAAATCCACTCTTTACTACATCACACACCTAACTTGTATTTTAGACATCACTGTCCACTATATTTATGACATCACATCAACTGGGATCTGTGTCGTCACACCCGGGAGTCCGTCGGATGATATCACAACCTATATATATATGATATCTCGATCCAGTATACCTGTGACATCCTATGCAACTATATTTTATGGACCATCACACCCCCAATCCGTATAGACATCCCACCTCTGTGTTGCTGACATCACTCTCGGGCCTATGTATGAGTATCATTTGCCACTGTAGATGCATCCACTCCTCTTTAAACAGCAAAGCACAGAATTTATGAATGTCCACATCCACTTCACAGGAACATGACGTCATCACCACTATATGAGAACAGCACACCCACTGTAACTTGCCATCAAAACCTCTTCCACTTAATATCACACCCACATTTATGTGACATCAACACCTGCCACTTCTATGTCGTGGAACCTCACTTGCCACACTCTAGTAACATAATATCTTGCGTCCTTAAACTACTTATCACATCTACAACTCTTGTATCTTAGTGACGCGTTCCCGAACAATACATAGTAATGAATCTCACATATCAGGTGAATCATTAGGGCAACATCTGATTAGCCGCTGTGTAATATGTGACTATAGACAGCGAGCAATAATCCTATGATCATGCCACATGACCGAAATGTATTGGACGCAGCTGGTCACACCTACTCTTGTCATTACATCACAATATGTTTTAAGTAACTGCATCATTAGCCCATTATGGTGGAAGACATCATCACAATCTTCTCATGGGGAGCGGCGTGAGGCGTTACTAATTCATCAGAAACACCCCTAGTTCTAACGGCATCCAACACATCACTACTATTGTCGACATCATGAGAATCCGCACGATGTATCCTCGGCTGTTATGCACTAATTCCACTGTGTATTTGACTGCTCACATCACAAGCAGAGTTTTACTCTCAATGAGAATCTCGATGTCATAGGTGGGCTATATATGTAGTGACATACATATCGCGAATGTATAACAATACCATATTCACATAGTTTTGTTACCTCACAACTCACTGTATCTTCTTTGATCTCACCAACCCATCTCTTTCCATCTTATCACAATCGCCTTTGTAATTGTATGACATCACACCCCCCTTTTTTAATGTTTGCGTAACCATCATAAAACTACTGAGTTAAAAGGTCATCACAAAATCCAATCATTTTATGGCATGACACCACATTATTTATGACAATCGCATGCACTGTACTCATGACATCACTCAAATATTATCTTGACATTGGCAGTCACATCCACTGTACCTTGTCATCACAACCACTCTAAGATGATGATCAGTCAAGACCGAACTGATGGCGTAGGTATTATATCACACCCCTATTTTATGTACTGAAGCATCTTAGTGGCACTAACACAAAACTTCGCATCCACTCTATAAATGATCTTCTTATTTTAATTACACATCACTTAGTGTTTAATTAGCAGTTCATCATGCATTACCGCGTCCGATTGCATTTGTGGCATCACATGACACTATAATAGATGAGATCACACACATGACATACACAAATGTTATATCTGCACTTCATCTCAAACCGGAATTGTATTCTGAGTCAACTACCATCTGCACTCAATGTATCAGCATTCCATTCTCCTCACAACACCAGAGTACAATGTATTACCTGACACCCACATCTCTGAGTACTGCTAATCACGCACACTATCTATAGATATAGGTGACAGCACATTCAGGATGAATGAGCATGACATAAACGGCCTTGTATGGACATCACAGCCCTATAGTGTATGTACATCACTAGCTAGTATTTATAGGACATCCATACGCATATACATAATGTATATGATATACACACATTACCTGGACATTTTCATGACATATGCAATGAGGCGTCGACACCCTGACATCTCACTACACACTATGATTTAACATCACTAGCCTACGTTGTATATTTAGTGCTACCATCACCGACATAGATGACACACAAAGACGTTTGTAATCAAGTCATGATAGCCATTCTGTGTCGAAGACTATGACAACACAGTATGTATCAGTTCAATGAAAGGAGTAGCACAGGACTATCATGCCATCATACACACTTGTCTAGCTTAAGGAACTAGTCACATTCACGATACTTTTATATGATACTCACTCAATCATTATATTGAAGGAGCATTGCACACACCACACTGGCAATTCCTGATGCATTCAGCTTCCCGCTCCCCCTCATTATGCACCTCCCAACCCACTGGTTTTATGAGCATCTCTGATTCCCTCCCTAGTGGTAGTGGCAGATTGACGATGCGTACAGCAGCGTCCTAATCTGTCCCATCACATCGCACTATGGTTTCTTGAATAACGATTTTGCACGAAATATTTGACATATTAAACACATCCAGAACCGTGTTAAGCACAATAACAAACCACTGTACATAAATCATTGATCAGCATAACCTCTGCTATTAATCTTTATCTAGTGTGACCTGAACACCCGGCCACGTTCTTTGCAGATCGGTTAGTAATACACACTACTCGTATGGTAGGACTTAAGACCAACTCCACACATACCATATGTATCGCACAGATATGCAATGTATATTACAATCACATCGGACACCCACACGGCAGAGTGAGTTCATAGAAATTTACAGATCACAATGGCAGTGACATCACATCTTCTCTTTTTCCGTCAGCAGTCACAACCCTTGATGATCTGACAAGCGACGTCCACTGTTTACCTCTGTGTCATCACATAGCAGATTATCAGATCGTTATAACTCGCACCATGTGTATTGTATGGGATACCACGAGCCCACAAAATTCAATCTCGACATTTTATTGCAACTACATATTGACATAGTTACAGTCCCACATCTGTACACAGATATCATAACAGCCACATACTATGACACTGCACATCAATCCCACCTAGTTTCTCGGTATGTCATACAACCCATATATTCTGACATATCGCAATCCCCTGTACGGCTGGTCATTACTGATTGTATTGATTATAACACACCACATAATGTGTTATGTCGAACCCCCTGTTATGTAGATATCCTGTGATTAATTGTGAACTAACACCCACTTCTTATGACATCACAAGTCAGTTATTCAGCAACATGCAAACGATTCAATGACACCGCACACACTGTAATTATGACATCACATACACACTACTTGTAACATCAAAGCCACTGTACTTATGACAAGACACCTACAATGCTTTAGACACCATTACTCAGTAAAATATTATCACACTTGGTAAATGAATGGGAACACTAACACTGTACCCGATTCATGGCACATACTAGCTTTAAGACATCGTATCCACTATATTACGTTATCTCACACCACACTGTGTGTATACTACACTAGCTCTATGTCTGTCTTGAAACCCGATCTAACTGCCATCACACCACTCTAATGTCATCACAACCACTTGTCGACACCACACACCAACTCTGTAAGAGATCATCAGGTGGCATATGTATGGTGCTCATCAGTATATACACTACACATGACATCATAACCCACACTGCTATGAACCACAAGTCCTTGCATAGTGTTGATGACATCACATGGGCGAGTCTGTAATTCATGAGTAACTACACAGCTATTGTATATCGGATGATTACCATTTCAATCTAGTGACCGGCTGTATGATATACACAGGTTCACTATAAGTTACCGTGACATCAATGAAAAATGACTCTATCCTATGAACATCTCACACATCTACTCTACCTGTTAACGGACATATTCTATTTATAGATATGAACCTGGGATCGGACTACAACAGTGTTATTGGAGATAAAACAGAACGCATTATGTACTTCATCTAGACAACCATATCATGGACGCTCGACAACGACTGTAACGTGTGGTCATTCTACAGCAAATGTAGTTCAATTTTTATCAATAGCCCAGTGTAATGTAAGTGGAATCGACTCGACCTCTATGGCTAAATGATGAAGCAAATTGTATTATATATCCGTATGATAGTCGAGGTACACGGATCCACATAGTTCTTTACGCAGCCGAATCACAGTACTGCACTTTAATTTAAGACATCACTTCTACTATATTTGACATGCACATCAACTGGGATCTGTGTCGTCACACCCCAGTCTATCGATGATATCACAACCTATCATATATATGATTATTCACATCCAGTATACCGTGTGACAATCCCATGCAACTAAATTTAGTAATGATATCAGCACGAACCACATTCTGGTTATAACAACGCACCGCTCAGTGATGCTGAGCCAACCAGCAGCAATCGGTCAGCTATGTAATGATATCATTCGTGGGCACTGGTAATAGAATGGCTAGTCACATAACCTTCATTTAAAATAATACTGCAAAAACAACAGTCAATTTATAGATGTCACAATCAATAATCCCTTGCGGTCGATGCAGACATGAACGTCAACAACACCCTACTATAATTAAAGGAGTAGCCCAACATCCCCACTGGTACTCGGTTTGGCGTAATCCAATCCTATCCACATAGATCTCATCTACGACACGAACTTATTTGACAAATGCACACACAAAAATCCACAACCCACTTATTACTGGTGTGATTAAATTTCATTTGCAGCACTCTATAACATCACATCTACTCAGTTAAGGTCTTCAACGTGCTTAACTCTAGCTATATGACCTCAACCACAAATCTAATGTACTGAATACTTCACAATCCAAGTATGGTAAGGGCAAAATCATACCCTAGTACAATGTTACATCACAGCACACCGCATAGATAAATCGGTATCCTTGTCAGGCTACAACATGACTACCCGACTGTATTGACCACTTCACACCTACTAAGGACTCTTGTGTGACATGCACAATAATGTGTGATTGTGGGGCTAGAGCGACTATCTTTGATCCCTGTGGATAGACATCACATCCTCACCCTAAATTACAGATTCCATCAAAACACCCCAATTTCTATTCTAAAGGCACTCACCGCCACAAATTTAATCTAATATTTGACATCAATAAACCCACATAGTATCATTCTGGTCATCACACTATAATCCCCTTAATTGAATGATATCACAACGGAAGTGTATCTATGAGATCTCACGCGCTGTATATGATGACTTCCTACCACATTGTATACATACTATTACACTAGTTTTTGTTACCTCACAACCACTGTAATCTTCTGGGGTCTCACGGACCCACTCTTTCCATCTTATCACACCCTTTGTATGTATGACATCACACCCCTTTTTGCGTACACATCATAACACTATTGAAGGAATCACATCCACATTTTATGACATGACACCACATGAATTATGACCATCGCATGCACTGGTACTCTGACATCACTCTTCAATATTATCTTGACATTGTCCGTCCACTGTACCGTGTCATCACTACCACTCTAATGATGATCACAGACCTACTGTACGTAGGACATCACACACCCTTTTATGAAAACATCTTAGGTACAAAAAACTTCACTTCCACTCTAAATGACTTTTTCACACCACTTGCAGACTTCCATTACCTCCATTGGCATTTGAGTGGCATCACAGACACTATAACTGAGATCACCACACCATGTCAACACAAAGTGTTATATCTGCCATCTAGCCCATTTATCTGAACTACATCAACTCTTATGTTGTCCTCAAACCCAGAGTATCAATGTTACCAACACCCACTCTCTGACGATATCAACCACCACTCTATTACACAGCACATCAGGATGAATGACATGACATAAACGCCTTATGTCATCACAGCCTATTTTATTACATCACTGCAGTATATTTTATGACATCATACAAATGTATATGATCACACATACTAGCTTTCATGACTATGCAACGTCTACACCTGACTCTCAACACACATATTTGACATCACTGCCACTGGTTTGTGTCCATCAACACAGATGAACACACACTGTTTGTATCGATGTACCTTTGTGTCGATGACACACAACAAGTATGTAGTCTATGGACAGGTCCACATAAGACATCATTACACATTCTACATGACACCCACATTCACACGCTAAGATTATCAATGAATCAGTGTTGATGACATCACAAGACCCTGAATTCTTGACAACAGATCCTCCAATATGACATGACATCCACCGCTTTATGACATCCCATCCCCTATATCAGTGCCATCACAGCCTCGCCATCTGTACCAGTCACGCGACTATGTTCTGAAATTCATATCCACCATATTTGACTGTGAAACACAAAACACATCCCAGTGTAAAGACAATACAACCACTCTATCTGACGCATAAACTCCATACTCTGTAATCAGTGTTATGCACCACCACTCTTCAATGTTTATAACACACACAGTATGCATGACACCACACATACTAGTGGTATCAGAACAATATGGCAGTATAAATACATCAACACCCACAGCTGAGTGACATAAATTCCACTTCCCCCCCTTATACTAACATCAAATCTTCTTTTTTCTCCCACACACCCCTTTATACTGACAGCAACATTCATGTTCACTGTACCTGTGTCATCTCACACAGATTATCGATCATAAAACCCCCATTTATGTGATGATACCACAGCCAAGATGTCCAATAATACTTATGAACTACATATGACATCACATCCACTCTGTATGATATCACACCACTCTATGACATCACACCCAATGTTCCTCATTCATTTAACCCAGTATATCTACATCATCACCCCCTGTCTACATGAGTCATTACTGAGTGAATTGATTATAACACCCAGCATAATGTGTATGACGAACCCACTGTATGTATGACATCCTTGTGGAATTAATTTGTGAACTACAATACACCCACTCTTGTATGAACATCACAAGTCTGTATACATGCGCAACTACATGCAAACGATTCATGTAACACCTGAACACACCGTATATGACATCACATACACTCTACTTGTAACATCACAGCCCCCCACTGTAATTAAGACAAACAACCACTAAGCTTTAGAAGACACCTTACTCAGTAAAATAACATCAACACTGTATAAGAATGGAACACTAACACTTTACCCATGTCATGGCACAAACTACGTTAGACATCGGTATCCACAATATACGTTCTCCCCACCTGTGTTGTATGACAACACTAGCTCTATGTTCTGCTTGAAACCCGATCTAACTGCCATCACAACCCTTTACTATAATGACAATCACACCCAGCTGTGCGACACCATCACACAACTCAGTAAGCGAGCTCACAGGTGCATATAATGCCATCAGATGCTCTAACCCAGACATCATATCCACACTCTCTGACCACAATCCTCAGTATTTATGACATCACAAGCTCTGATTCATGATTTCACACGCATTGTATACGATTACATTACATCTCCTGCGTAATGATATCACAGTCACTATATACGTGACATCATAAAATACGTCTATCAATGACAACACACACTCTAACCTTTACGAACTTACTACTTACATTAGCATTCACACACAGTTTATGAGAACAAACCATTGTGTACCTCACAGACACCATATCTGACCTCACAACAACTGGTAGACTGTGTCATCCAGAAAATGTTCAATTTATCAAACCCAGGTGCATTAATGCCATCAACTCCACTCTAGTATGAAACATCACGAAACACCTATGGCATCAGAATCCACTCTTTACTACATCACAAACCAACTTATTTATTACAATCACTTCCACTATTTTTGAAACATCACTCAACTAGGATCTGTGTCATCACACCCATCTGTCGATGATATCACAACCTATATATATATATGATATCTCATCCAGTATAAACCTTTGACATCCTATGCACTATATTTAGTGACATCACACCCAAGCACGATAACAACCCACCCTCTGTGTTGCTGACATCACACTCGGCCTATGAAAGGATATCAACTTTGCACTTAGATGGCATCACATCCTCTTTAAAACAGCATAAGCCAGTATTTATGAGGTCCACATCCACTTCAAACCCCATGACGTCTACAACCCACTGATTAGACATCACACCCACTGTAATCTTGCCTTCAAAACTCTCCACTAATAACACACCCACATTTATGTGAGCATCACACCCACACTATGTGGTACATCAGTTGCACACTGTAACATACATCTACTCCTTAATCTTTCACTCTACTGTACTTATGACCTCACAACATCTATGTATGAAACCACATCCAGTAAGTAGGGCAATATGATAGCCTATACATGTTACATCACAGCAAAAAATCCTTGTCATCACACCGACTTTATAACCACACACGGCACTCCTACTCTTGTATGACATCACAGCTCGTATGTGCAGCATTTTTCCCTGTGGAATACATCACATCCTCACGTATACGACATCAAACCACCATTTCTAGGCATCACGCACACTATATTTGACATCATACCACTGTATCTCTGCATCACATCCACTGTATTGATGATATCCAACAATGGATCTTAGATCTCACGCGCTTTAGACCATCCTCCATTGATTACTATTCACAGTTTTGTTTTTCCTCAAAACCACTGTATCCGGCCACCCCACCCTTTTCCACTTATCACACCCTTTGTTGTATGAAAATCACACCCTTTTTGCGTCCCTCATAAACACATTGAAGGGAAACACATCCAATTTTTTTTGACATGACACCACATTATTTATGCATCGCATGCACTGTACTCTGACATCACCCAAATATATCTGACATTCCCCACTGTCCCGGTCATCAAACCACTCAAATGATGATCTCAGCCTACTGTCTTTAGGACATCAACCCATTTTTTTTTAAAACTTGGGTATTTAAACAAAATTACATCCACTCTATTGACTTCACACCACTGCAGATCGCATTACCTCCATTCTTTTGTGGCATCACAAACACTAAAAATGGGATCCACACATGACAACACAAATGTTATATCTGCCCTAACCCATTGTATCTGAGATACTAAACTCTATTTTTGTCCTAAACCCCGAGTTAAAATTTACCCACCCCACCTCGGACATATCACGCACCTCTTTATACACATTTCAGATGAATGACATGACATAAACGCTTATGAATCACAGCCCAAATGTATGACATCAACAGTATTTTAGACATCATCAAATGTTATGATATCACCAACTCTTTAAAGACAATGCAACGTCTAACCTGACATCTCACCCATATATTTGACATACGCACTGATTTGTGCCATCACACAGTAACACACTTGTATCGATGACCTTTGTGCGATGACATACAACAAGTATGTGTCAGAAAGGGCAAACATATTACTTTTCATACACAATTCTACAATGACTTTTTCCCATTCACACTTTAAAAAAATATCAATGATCAGTGTTGATAATACAAAACACTGAATCATGACAACAGATCCTCCCTATATGACTTTTACACCCAGGGGTTTTATGAACCCCACCCCCTAATTCAGGACATAAACCCCTCCCCCTCTGTACCGCACATCACTATGGTTCTGAATTTCTATCCACCATTTTTGCTGAAAACCCCGTGTAAAGACAAAAACCACCTATCACAGCATAAATCCTAATCTGTATCAGTGTGATACACCCCTTATCATGTTATAACACCACTGTATGCAGGCACCCACTACTATGGTATCGAACAATATGCAGTAATATGACACAACCCCCACCGAGTGACAAAAATTCACTCTTTTTTCGTAACATAAATTTCTTTTTCTCCAACCCCCTTTTATTGACAGCACATTCACTTTCCTGTGTATTCACACAGATTATCGATCATAAAACCCCCATTGTTGTTGATCCCACACCCAAATGTTAAAATATCTTATGAACACATATAACCACATCCACTCTTTATGATACACACCACCTAGACTCACCCCAAGTTC
>JAJLRB010002673.1:0-13618 GCA_020976825.1 Odocoileus hemionus | reverse complement strand
TTCCCCATCAAACACGACCTGAGGCTTGACTCCCTTTAGGCAACTCCAGAGGTTCCCCGGAGAACAACGGGCCAAGTCTAGAGGAGTACCAAGTTCAGCAGAGCAACTCGAGGACTGCTCCGTGTACCCCAAATTGCCTCGAGATGAGAGCTGATTCCCTGGCTTAGACTCAAGACGTAGGCCACCTTTCCACAAGCCCCTCAAGAGGAGGCTTCTCTCAGCAATAGGTATGAGGGAGGGACCCTGAGATTGCTGCCTCAATGGGCATATACACCGAGAAGCCCTGACTCGAAAGGAGGCCGGGTTTTTTTGCAGTGGCTTGAATACAGTCTAGTCTTTCATCTCACAAGGTGAAGGGATGTCTGCACCACCTGTGGAGTCCCTAGAGAAAGCCCTAGGTCCCCGACTCCTTTCGACGGAATGCCTCACATGCCTCTGACACCCCGAGAGCACGCAGAGCTCACTGCTTCAAAATTTGACGGAGCCTGACTCCTCTTGAACATTGACAGGAATCCCAGTATCCCTGTGGCTACTGGAAAGGGACCCTGGGTCTCCCGACTCACCTCGAGAAGCGTCCCTTTTGCCCTGCCAAGCCTCGAAGAGACTCCTGAGGTGTCCCTCGTAACTCGACAGGACTCCTGACTTCGTTGAACAAACACGAGGGTTGAAGGGCCATCCCCGCCGTAAGTCGAGAATGTACCCCAGGTCCCCGCCGCAACTCGAGAAAAACATGAGACTTCCCCCTCCAAGCGAGATGAGGCCCGATTCCCCTGCACTGCATGCAGAGCAATTCCGTGAGCCCCCTGAAACATGTCAGGAGCCTCGACTTGCTTGATGGATGTCGAGACAGTCCGCAAAAACACTGTCACAAGTAGAGAGGGACCCTGAGGTCACACCAGCATCGCGAAGGAGCTCCATGGGCCCCAAATCAACTCGAGATGAGGCCCGCTTCCCCTGCATTGACTCCAGAGCCATCCCCCGTTCCCCATCAAACACGACCTGAGGCTTGACTCCCTTTAGGCAACTCCAGAGGTTCCCCGAGAACAACGGGCCAAGTCTAGAGGAGTACCAAGTTCAGCAGAGCAACTCGAGGACTGCTCCGTGTACCCCAAATTGCCTCGAGATGAGAGCTGATTCCCTGGCTTAGACTCAAGACGTAGGCCACCTTTCCACAAGCCCCTCAAGAGGAGGCTTCTCTCAGCAATAGGTATGAGGGAGGGACCCTGAGATTGCTGCCTCAATGGGCATATACACCGAGAAGCCCTGACTCGAAAGGAGGCCGGGTTTCCTTGCAGTG
Organism: Odocoileus hemionus; assembly: GCA_020976825.1. Classification (NCBI taxonomy): domain Eukaryota; kingdom Metazoa; phylum Chordata; class Mammalia; order Artiodactyla; family Cervidae; genus Odocoileus; species Odocoileus hemionus. The sequence continues at coordinate 12,321 of JAJLRB010002673.1, read as the reverse complement.
GCTTGAATACAGTCTAGTCTTTCATCTCACAAGGTGAAGGGATGTCTGCACCACCTGTGGAGTCCCTAGAGAAAGCCCTAGGTCCCCGACTCCTTTCGACGGAATGCCTCACATGCCTCTGACACCCGAGAGGCACGCAGAGCTCACTGCTTCAAAATTTGACGGAGCCTGACTCCTCTTGAACATTGACAGGAATCCCAGTATCCCTGTGGCTACTGGAAAGGGACCCTGGGTCTCCCGACTCACCTCGAGAAGCGTCCCTTTTGCCCTGCCAAGCCTCGAAGAGACTCCTGAGGTGTCCCTCGTAACTCGACAGGACTCCTGACTTCGTTGAACAAACACGAGGGTTGAAGGGCCATCCCCGCCGTAAGTCGAGAATGTACCCCAGGTCCCCGCCGCAACTCGAGAAAAAAATGAGACTTCCCCCTCCAAGCGAGATGAGGCCCGATTCCCCTGCACTGCATGCAGAGCAATTCCGTGAGCCCCCTGAAACATGTCAGGAGCCTCGACGACTTGCTTGATGGATGTCGAGACAGTCCGCAAAAAAACACTGTCACAAGTAGAGAGGGACCCTGAGGTCACACCAGCATCGCGAAGGAGCTCCATGGGCCCCAAATCAACTCGAGATGAGGCCCGCTTCCCCTGCATTGACTCCAGAGCCATCCCCCGTTCCCCATCAAACACGACCTGAGGCTTGACTCCCTTTAGGCAACTCCAGAGGTTCCCCGAGAACAACGGGCCAAGTCTAGACGAGAACCAAGTTCAGCAGAGCAACTCGAGGACTGCTCCGTGTACCCCAAATTGCCTCGAGATGAGAGCTGATTCCCTGGCTTAGACTCAAGACGTAGGCCACCTTTCCACAAGCCCCTCAAGAGGAGGCTTCTCTCAGCAATAGGTATGAGGGAGGGACCCTGAGATTGCTGCCTCAATGGGCATATACACCGAGAAGCCCTGACTCGAAAGGAGGCCGGGTTTCCTTGCAGTGGCTTGAATACAGTCTAGTCTATCATCTCACAAGGTGAAGGGATGTCTGCACCACCTGTGGAGTCCCTAGAGAAAGCCCTAGGTCCCCGACTCCTTTCGACGGAATGCCTCACATGCCTCTGACACCCCGAGAGGCACGCAGAGCTCACTGCTTCAAAATTTGACGGAGCCTGACTCCTCTTGAACATTGACAGGAATCCCAGTATCCCTGTGGCTACTGGAAAGGGACCCTGGGTCTCCCGACTCACCTCGAGAAGCGTCCCTTTTGCCCTGCCAAGCCTCGAAGAGACTCCTGAGGTGTCCCTCGTAACTCGACAGGACTCCTGACTTCGTTGAACAAACACGAGGGTTGAAGGGCCATCCCCGCCGTAAGTCGAGAATGTACCCCAGGTCCCCGCCGCAACTCGAGAAAAACCATGAGACTTCCCCCTCCAAGCGAGATGAGGCCCGATTCCCCTGCACTGCATGCAGAGCAATTCCGTGAGCCCCCTGAAACATGTCAGGAGCCTCGACTTGCTTGCTGATGGATGTCGAGACAGTCCGCAAAAACACTGTCACAAGTAGAGAGGGACCCTGAGGTCACACCAGCATCGCGAAGGAGCTCCATGGGCCCCAAATCAACTCGAGATGAGGCCCGCTTCCCCTGCATTGACTCCAGAGCCATCCCCAGTTCCCCATCAAACACGACCTGAGGCTTGACTCCCTTTAGGCAACTCCAGAGGTTCCCGGAGAACAACGGGCCAAGTCTAGAGGAGTACCAAGTTCAGCAGAGCAACTCGAGGACTGCTCCGTGTACCCCAAATTGCCTCGAGATGAGAGCTGATTCCCTGGCTTAGACTCAAGACGTAGGCCACCTTTCCACAAGCCCCTCAAGAGGAGGCTTCTCTCAGCAATAGGTATGAGGGAGGGACCCTGAGATTGCTGCCTCAATGGGCATATACACCGAGAAGCCCTGACTCGAAAGGAGGCCGGGTTTCCTTGCAGTGGCTTGAATACAGTCTAGTCTTTCATCTCACAAGGTGAAGGGATGTCTGCACACCACCTGTGGAGTCCCTAGAGAAAGCCCTAGGTCCCCGACTCCTTTCGACGGAATGCCTCACATGCCTCTGACACCCGAGAGGCACGCAGAGCTCACTGCTTCAAAATTTGACGGAGCCTGACTCCTCTTGAACATTGACAGGAATCCCAGTATCCCTGTGGCTACTGGAAAGGGACCCTGGGTCTCCCGACTCACCTCGAGAAGCGTCCCTTTTGCCCTGCCAAGCCTCGAAGAGACTCCTGAGGTGTCCCTCGTAACTCGACAGGAGTCCTGACTTCGTTGAACAAACACGAGGGTTGAAGGGCCATCCCCGCCGTAAGTCGAGAATGTACCCCAGGTCCCCCCAGGTCCGCAACTCGAGAAAAAACCATGAGACTTCCCCCTCCAAGCGAGATGAGGCCCGATTCCCCTGCACTGCATGCAGAGCAATTCCGTGAGCCCCCCCCCTGAAACATGTCAGGAGCCTCGACTTGCTTGATGGATGATGTCGACAGACAGTCCGCAAAAACACTGTGTCACAAGTAGAGAGGGACCCTGAGGTCACACCAGCATCGCGAAGGAGCTCCATGGGCCCCAAATCAACTCGAGATGAGGCCCGCTTCCCCTGCATTGACTCCAGAGCCATCCCCCGTTCCCCATCAAACACGACCTGAGGCTTGACTCCCTTTAGGCAACTCCAGAGGTTCCCCGAGAACAACGGGCCAAGTCTAGAGGAGTACCAAGTTCAGCAGAGCAACTCGAGGACTGCTCCGTGTACCCCAAATTGCCTCGAGATGAGAGCTGATTCCCTGGCTTAGACTCAAGACGTAGGCCACCTTTCCACAAGCCCCTCAAGAGGAGGCTTCTCTCAGCAATAGGTATGAGGGAGGGACCCTGAGATTGCTGCCTCAATGGGCATATACACCGAGAAGCCCTGACTCGAAAGGAGGCCGGGTTTCCTTGCAGTGGCTTGAATACAGTCTAGTCTTTCATCTCACAAGGTGAAGGGATGTCTGCACCACCTGTGGAGTCCCTAGAGAAAGCCCTAGGTCCCCGACTCCTTTCGACGGAATGCCTCACATGCCTCTGACACCCGAGAGGCACGCAGAGCTCACTGCTTCAAAATTTGACGGAGCCTGACTCCTCTTGAACATTGACAGGAATCCCAGTATCCCTGTGGCTACTGGAAAGGGACCCTGGGTCTCCCGACTCACCTCGAGAAGCGTCCCTTTTGCCCTGCCAAGCCTCGAAGAGACTCCTGAGGTGTCCCTCGTAACTCGACAGGAGTCCTGACTTCGTTGAACAAACACGAGGGTTGAAGGGCCATCCCCGCCGTAAGTCGAGAATGTACCCCAGGTCCCCGCCGCAACTCGAGAAAAACCATGAGACTTCCCCCTCCAAGCGAGATGAAAAACGATTCCCCTGCACTGCATGCAGAGCAATTCCGTGAGCCCCCTGAAACATGTCAGGAGCCTCGACTTGCTTGATGGATGTCGAGACAGTCCGAGACAGTCCGCAAAAAACACACTGTCACAAGTAGAGAGGGACCCTGAGGTCACACCAGCATCGCGAAGGAGCTCCATGGGCCCCAAATCAACTCGAGATGAGGCCCGCTTCCCCTGCATTGACTCCAGAGCCATCCCCCGTTCCCCATCAAACACGACCTGAGGCTTGACTCCCTTTAGGCAACTCCAGAGGTTCCCCGAGAACAACGGGCCAAGTCTAGAGGAGTACCAAGTTCAGCAGAGCAACTCGAGGACTGCTCCGTGTACCCCAAATTGCCTCGAGATGAGAGCTGATTCCCTGGCTTAGACTCAAGACGTAGGCCACCTTTCCACAAGCCCCAAGCCCCTCAAGAGGAGGCTTCTCTCAGCAATAGGTATGAGGGAGGGACCCTGAGATTGCTGCCTCAATGGGCATATACACCGAGAAGCCCTGACTCGAAAGGAGGCCGGGTTTCCTTGCAGTGGCTTGAATACAGTCTAGTCTTTCATCTCACAAGGTGAAGGGATGTCTGCACCACCTGTGGAGTCCCTAGAGAAAGCCCTAGGTCCCCCGACTCCTTTCGACGGAATGCCTCACATGCCTCTGACACCCCGAGAGGCACGCAGAGCTCACTGCTTCTTCAAAATTGACGGAGCCTGACTCCTCTTGAACATTGACAGGAATCCCAGTATCCCTGTGGCTACTGGAAAGGGACCCTGGGTCTCCCGACTCACCTCGAGAAGCGTCCCTTTTGCCCTGCCAAGCCTCGAAGAGACTCCTGAGGTGTCCCTCGTAACTCGACAGGAGTCCTGACTTCGTTGAACAAACACGAGGGTTGAAGGGCCATCCCCGCCGTAAGTCGAGAATGTACCCCAGGTCCCCGCCGCAACTCGAGAAAAACCATGAGACTTCCCCCTCCAAGCGAGATGAAGCCCGATTCCCCCCTGCACTGCATGCAGAGCAATTCCGTGAGCCCCCCCTGAAACATGTCAGGAGCCTCGACGACTTGCTTGATGGATGTCGAGACAGTCCGCAGAAACACTGTCACAAGTAGAGAGGGACCCTGAGGTCACACCAGCATCGCGAAGGAGCTCCATGGGCCCCAAATCAACTCGAGATGAGGCCCGCTTCCCCTGCATTGACTCCAGAGCCATCCCCCGTTCCCCATCAAACACGACCTGAGGCTTGACTCCCTTTAGGCAACTCCAGAGGTTCCCCCCGAGAAACAACGGGCCAAGTCTAGAGGAGTACCAAGTTCAGCAGAGCAACTCGAGGACTGCTCTCCGTGTACCCCAAATTGCCTCGAGATGAGAGCTGATTCCCTGGCTTAGACTCAAGACGTAGGCCACCTTTCCACAAGCCCCTCAAGAGGAGGCTTCTCTCAGCAATAGGTATGAGGGAGGGACCCCTGAGATTGCTGCCTCAATGGGCATATACACCGAGAAGCCCTGACTCGAAAGGAGGCCGGAGTTTCCTTGCAGTGGCTTTGAATGGCAGTCTAGTCTTTCATCTCACAAGGTGAAGGGATGTCTGCACCATGTGGAGTCCCTAGAGAAAGCCCTAGGTCCCCGACTCCTTTCGACGGAATGCCTCACATGCCTCTGACACCTCGAGAGGCAGCAGAGCTCACTGCTTCAAAATTTGACGGAGCCTGACTCCTCTTGAACATTGACAGGAATCCCAGTATCCCTGTGGCTACTGGAAAGGGACCCTGGGTCTCCCGACTCACCTCGAGAAGCGTCCCTTTTGCCCTGCCAAGCCTCGAAGAGACTCCTGAGGTGTCCCTCGTAACTCGACAGGACTCCTGACTTCGTTGAACAAACACGAGGGTTGAAGGGCCATCCCCGCCGTAAGTCGAGAATGTACCCCAGGTCCCCGCCGCAACTCGAGAAAAACCATGAGACTTCCCCCTCCAAGCGAGATGAAGCCCCCGATTCCCCTGCACTGCATGCAGAGCAATTCCGTGAGCCCCCTGAAACATGTCAGGAGCCTCGACTTGCTTGATGGATGTCGAGACAGTCCCGCAAAAACACTGTCACAAGTAGAGAGGGACCCTGAGGTCACACCAGCATCGCGAAGGAGCTCCATGGGCCCCAAATCAACTCGAGATGAGGCCCGCTTCCCCTGCATTGACTCCAGAGCCATCCCCCCAGTTCCCCATCAAACACGACCTGAGGCTTGACTCCCTTTAGGCAACTCCAGAGGTTCCCCGAGAACAACGGGCCAAGTCTAGAGAGTACCAAGTTCAGCAGAGCAACTCGAGGACTGCTCCGTGTACCCCAAATTGCCTCGAGATGAGAGCTGATTCCCTGGCTTAGACTTAGACTCAAGACGTAGGCCACCTTTCCACAAGCCCCTCAAGAGGAGGCTTCTCTCAGCAATAGGTATGAGGGAGGGACCCTGAGATTGCTGCCTCAATGGGCATATACACCGAGAAGCCCTGACTCGAAAGGAGGCCGGGTTTCCTTGCAGTGGCTTGAATACAGTCTAGTCTTTCATCTCACAAGGTGAAGGGAAGGGAAGGGATGTCTGCACCACCTGTGGAGTCCCTAGAGAAAGCCCTAGGTCCCCGACTCCTTTCGACGGAATGCCTCACATGCCTCTGACACCTCGAGAGGCACGCAGAGCTCACTGCTTCAAAATTTGACGGAGCCTGACTCCTCTTGAACATTGACAGGAATCCCAGTATCCCTGTGGCTACTGGAAAGGGACCCTGGGTCTCCCGACTCACCTCGAGAAGCGTCCCTTTTGCCCTGCCAAGCCTCGAAGAGACTCCTGAGGTGTCCCTCGTAACTCGACAGGAGTCCTGACTTCGTTGAACAAACACGAGGGTTGAAGGGCCATCCCCGCCGTCCCCGCCGTAAGTCGAGAATGTACCCCAGGTCCCCGCCGCAACTCGAGAAAAAAATGAGACTTCCCCCCCAAGCGAGATGAGGCCCCGATTCCCCTGCACTGCATGCAGAGCAATTCCGTGAGCCCCCCTGAAACATGTCAGGAGCATCGACTTGCTTGATTGATGCTTGATGGATGTCGAGACAGTCCGCAAAAACACTGTCACAAGTAGAGAGGGACCCTGAGGTCACACCAGCATCGCGAAGGAGCTCCATGGGCCCCAAATCAACTCGAGATGAGGCCCGCTTCCCCTGCATTGACTCCAGAGCCATCCCCCGTTCCCCATCAAACACGACCTGAGGCTTGACTCCCTTTAGGCAACTCCAGAGGTTCCCCGAGAACAACGGGCCAAGTCTAGACGAGTACCAAGTTCAGCAGAGCAACTCGAGGACTGCTCCGTGTACCCCAAATTGCCTCGAGATGAGAGCTGATTCCCTGGCTTAGACTCAAGACGTAGGCCACCTTTCCACAAGCCCCTCAAGAGGAGGCTTCTCTCTCAGCAATAGGTATGAGGGAGGGACCCTGAGATTGCTGCCTCAATGGGCATATACACCGAGAGAGCCCTGACTCGAAAGGAGGCCGGGTTTCCTTGCAGTGGCTTGAAATACAGTCTAGTCTTTTTCTTGCAGTGGCTTGAATACAGTCTAGTCTTTCATCTCACACAGGTGAAGGGATGTCTGCACCACCTGTGGAGTCCCTAGAGAAAGCCCTAGGTCCCCGACTCCTTTCGACGGAATGCCTCACATGCCTCTGACACCTCGAGAGAGCACGCAGAGCTCACTGCTTCAAAATTTGACGGAGCCTGACTCCTCTTGAACATTGACAGGAATCCCAGTATCCCTGTGGCTACTGGAAAGGGACCCTGGGTCTCCCGACTCACCTCGAGAAGCGTCCCTTTTGCCCTGCCAAGCCTCGAAGAGACTCCTGAGGTGTCCCTCGTAACTCGACAGGACTCCTGACTTCGTTGAACAAAACACGAGGGTTGAAGGGCCATCCCCGCCGTAAGTCGAGAATGTACCCCAGGTCCCCGCCGCAACTCGAGAAAAAAAAATGAGACCCCCCCCTCCAAGCGAGATGAGGCCCGATTCCCCTGCACTGCATGCAGAGCAATTCCGTGAGCCCCCTGAAACATGTCAGGAGCCTCGACTTGCTTGATGGATGTCGAGACAGTCCGCAAAAAACTGTCACAAGTAGAGAGGGACCCTGAGGTCACACCAGCATCGCGAAGGAGCTCCATGGGCCCCAAATCAACTCGAGATGAGGCCCGCTTCCCCTGCATTGACTCCAGAGCCATCCCCAGTTCCCCATCAAACACGACCTGAGGCTTGACTCCCTTTAGGCAACTCCAGAGGTTCCCGGAGAACAACGGGCCAAGTCTAGACGAGTACCAAGTTCAGCAGAGCAACTCGAGGACTGCTCCGTGTACCCCAAATTGCCTCGAGATGAGAGCTGATTCCCTGGCTTAGACTCAAGACGTAGGCCACCTTTCCACAAGCCCCTCAAGAGGAGGCTTCTCTCAGCAATAGGTATGAGGGAGGGACCCTGAGATTGCTGCCTCAATGGGCATATACACCGAGAAGCCCTGACTCGAAAGGAGGCCGGGGGGAGGCCTTGCAGTGGCTTGAATACAGTCTAGTTTTCATCTCACAAGGTGAAGGGATGTCTGCACCACCTGTGGAGTCCCTAGAGAAAGCCCTAGGTCCCCGACTCCTTTCGACGGAATGCCTCACATGCCTCTGACACCCCGAGAGGCACGCAGAGCTCACTGCTTCAAAATTTGACGGAGCCTGACTCCTCTTGAACATTGACAGGAATCCCAGTATCCCTGTGGCTACTGGAAAGGGACCCTGGGTCTCCCGACTCACCTCGAGAAGCGTCCCTTTTGCCCTGCCAAGCCTCGAAGAGAGTCCTGAGGTGTCCCTCGTAACTCGACAGGACTCCTGACTTCGTTGAACAAACACGAGGGTTGAAGGGCCATCCCCGCCGTAAGTCGAGAATGTACCCCAGGTCCCCGCCCCCGCCGCAACTCGAGAAAAAAAAACCATGAGACTTCCCCCTCCAAGCGAGATGAGGCCCGATTCCCCCTGCACTGCATGCAGAGCAATTCCGTGAGCCCCCTGAAACATGTCAGGAGCCTCGACTTGCTTGATGGATGTGTCGAGACAGTCCGCAAAAACACTGTCACAAGTAGAGAGGGACCCTGAGGTCACACCAGCATCGCGAAGGAGCTCCATGGGCCCCAAATCAACTCGAGATGAGGCCCGCTTCCCCTGCATTGACTCCAGAGCCATCCCCCCCATTCCCCATCAAACACGACCTGAGGCTTGACTCCTTTTAGGCAACTCCAGAGGTTCCCGGAGAACAACGGGCCAAGTCTAGACGAGTACCAAGTTCAGCAGAGCAACTCGAGGACTGCTCCGTGTACCCCAAATTGCCTCGAGATGAGAGCTGATTCCCTGGCTTAGACTCAAGACGTAGGCCACCTTTCCACAAGCCCCTCAAGAGGAGGCTTCTCTCAGCAATAGGTATGAGGGAGGGACCCTGAGATTGCTGCCTCAATGGGCATATACACCGAGACCGAGAAGCCTGACTCGAAAGGAGGCCGGGTTTCCTTGCAGTGGCTTGAATACAGTCTAGTCTTTCATCTCACAAGGTGAAGGGATGTCTGCACCACCTGTGGAGTCCCTAGAGAAAGCCCTAGGTCCCCGACTCCTTTCGACGGAATGCCTCACATGCCTCTGACACCCCGAGAGAGAGGCAGAGCTCACTGCTTCAAAATTTGACGGAGCCTGACTCCTCTTGAACATTGACAGGAATCCCAGTATCCCTGTGGCTACTGGAAAGGGACCCTGGGTCTCCCGACTCACCTCGAGAAGCGTCCCTTTTGCCCTGCCAAGCCTCGAAGAGACTCCTGAGGTGTCCCTCGTAACTCGACAGGAGTCCTGACTTCGTTGAACAAACACGAGGGTTGAAGGGCCATCCCCGCCGTAAGTCGAGAATGTACCCCAGGTCCCCGCCGCAACTCGAGAAAAAAACATGAGACTTCCCCCTCCAAGCGAGATGAGGCCCGATTCCCCTGCACTGCATGCAGAGCAATTCCGTGAGCCCCCTGAAACATGTCAGGAGCCTCGACTTGCTTGATGGATGTCGAGACAGTCCGCAAAAAACACTGTCACAAGTAGAGAGGGACCCTGAGGTCACACCAGCATCGCGAAGGAGCTCCATGGGCCCCAAATCAACTCGAGATGAGGCCCGCTTCCCCTGCATTGACTCCAGAGCCATCCCCCCCCCATCCCCATCAAACACGACCTGAGGCTTGACTCCCTTTTAGGCAACTCCAGAGGTTCCCCTTTAGAGAAGACAACGGGCCAAGTCTAGAGGAGTACCAAGTTCAGCAGAGCAGACTCGAGGAGGCTCCGTGTACCCCAAATTGCCTCGAGATGAGAGCTGATTCCCTGGCTTAGACTCAAGACGTAGGCCACCTTTCCACACAGCCCCTCAAGAGGAGGAGGCTTCTCTCAGCAATAGGTATGAGGGAGGGACCCTGAGATTGCTGCCTCAATGGGCATATACACCGAGAAGCCCTGACTCGAAAGGAGGCCGGGTTTCCTTGCAGTGGCTTGAATACAGTCTAGTCTTTCATCTCACAAGGTGAAGGGATGTCTGCACACACCTGTGGAGTCCCTAGAGAAAGCCCTAGGTCCCCGACTCCTTTCGACGGAATGCCTCACATGCCTCTGACACCCCGAGAGCACGCAGAGCTCACTGCTTCAAAATTTGACGGAGCCTGACTCCTCTTGAACATTGACAGGAATCCCAGTATCCCTGTGGCTACTGGAAAGGGACCCTGGGTCTCCCGACTCACCTCGAGAAGCGTCCCTTTTGCCCTGCCAAGCCTCGAAGAGACTCCCTGAGGTGTCCCTCGTAACTCGACAGGAGTCCTGACTTCGTTGAACAAACACGAGGGTTGAAGGGCCATCCCCGCCGTAAGTCGAGAATGTACCCCAGGTCCCCCCGCCGCAACTCGAGAAAAAAAAACCATGAGACTTCCCCCCAAGCGAGATGAGGCCCGATTCCCCTGCACTGCATGCAGAGCAATTCCGTGAGCCCCCTGAAACATGTCAGGAGCCTCGACTTGCTTGATGGATGTCGAGACAGTCCGCAAAAACACACACACAAGTAGAGAGGGACCCTGAGGTCACACCAGCATCAGCGAAGGAGCTCCATGGGCCCCAAATCAACTCGAGATGAGGCCCGCTTCCCCTGCATTGACTCCAGAGCCATCCCCCCCGCATGAGGCCCCATCAAACACGACCTGAGGCCCATCAAACTCCCTTTAGGCAACTCCAGAGGTTCCCCGAGAACAACGGGCCCGAAGGGCCAGAGTCTAGAGTACCAGTACCAAGTTCAGCAGAGCAACTCGAGGACTGCTCCGTGTACCCCCCAAATTGCCTCGAGATGAGAGATGATTCCCTGGCTTAGACTCAAGACGTAGGCCACCTTTCCACAAGCCCCTCAAGAGGAGGCTTCTCTCAGCAATAGGTATGAGGGAGGGACCCTGAGATTGCTGCCTCAATGGGCATATACACCGAGAAGAAGCCCTGACTCGAAAGGAGGCCGGGTTTCCTTGCAGTGGCTTGAATACAGTCTAGTCTTTCATCTCACAAGGTGAAGGGATGTCTGCACCACCTGTGGAGTCCCTAGAGAAAGCCCTAGGTCCCCGACTCCTTTCGACGGAATGCCTCACATGCCTCTGACACCTCGAGAGACGCAGAGCTCACTGCTTCAAAAAATTTGACGGAGCCTGACTCCTCTTGAACATTGACAGGAATCCCAGTATCCCTGTGGCTACTGGAAAGGGACCCTGGGTCTCCCGACTCACCTCGAGAAGCGTCCCTTTTGCCCTGCCAAGCCTCGAAGAGACTCCTGAGGTGTCCCTCGTAACTCGACAGGACTCCTGACTTCGTTGAACAAACACACGAGGGTTGAAGGGCCATCCCCGCCGTAAGTCGAGAATGTACCCCAGGTCCCCGCCGCAACTCGAGAAAAAAACCATGAGACTTCCCCCTCCAAGCGAGATGAGGCCCGATTCCCCTGCACTGCATGCAGAGCAATTCCGTGAGCCCCCCTGAAACATGTCAGGAGCCTCGACTTGCTTGATGGATGAGACAGTCCGCAGTCAAAAAACACTGTCACAAGTAGAGAGGGACCCTGAGGTCACACCAGCATCGCGAAGGAGCTCCATGGGCCCCAAATCAACTCGAGATGAGGCCCGCTTCCCCTGCATTGACTCCCAGAGCCATCCCCCGTTCCCCCATCAAACACGACCTGAGGCTTGACTCCCTTTAGGCAACTCCAGAGGTTCCCCTCCCTTTAGAACAACGGGCCCCGGAAGTCCAAGTCTAGAGTAGTACCAATCAGCAGAGCAACTCGAGGACTGCTCCGTGTACCCCAAATTGCCTCGAGATGAGAGCTGATTCCCTGGCTTAGACTCAAGACGTAGGCCACCTTTCCACAAGCCCCTCAAGAGGAGGCTTCTCTCAGCAATAGGTATGAGGGAGGGACCCTGAGATTGCTGCCTCAATGGGCATATACACCGAGAAGCCCTGACTCGAAAGGAGGCCGGGTTTCCTTGCAGTGGCTTGAATACAGTCTAGTCTTTCATCTCACAAGGTGAAGGGATGTCTGCACCACCTGTGGAGTCCCTAGAGAAAGCCCTAGGTCCCCGACTCCTTTCGACGGAATGCCTCACATGCCTCTGACACCCCGAGAGGCACGCAGAGCTCACTGCTTCAAAATTTGACGGAGCCTGACTCCTCTTGAACATTGACAGGAATCCCAGTATCCCTGTGGCTACTGGAAAGGGACCCTGGGTCTCCCGACTCACCTCGAGAAGCGTCCCTTTTGCCCTGCCAAGCCTCGAAGAGACTCCTGAGGTGTCC
>JAJLRB010002672.1:0-13621 GCA_020976825.1 Odocoileus hemionus | reverse complement strand
AGTGTGCGGAAGGGTTTTTGGGTAGGATGGGATTGGCCTTCAAACTCATGTTATTCCACGTCAGCAGTCCAGTCTAGTTGCGAGGGACACAGCGGATTTCTCTTCGATGCTTGACATGACAATAGGCACGCCTCTTGAGGATAGGAGGGAGTCCCAGGATTCCTTCCAGTGCCACAGGGATTTTGGGATCCCTAACAATTTCAAAGGAGTCAGGCATCCGTGTTCTTATTGAAGCATTGAAGTCCCGTTCCTCACGAGGGGTCTCAAGGGCTTTGCGACTCTTGTCCAGATGATGCGGGGAACTAGGCTTTCTCTAGGGTCTCAAAGGTGGAATTCAGACATAACCCTTCATCTTGTGAGATGGAAAAAACGAAGCCTGCGTTCAAGTCACTGTCATGGGAAATCCGGCCATATTTCGAGTCAGGGCCCCCTCGTTCTCACGTTTCACGTGAGGCAGAGCAAGCTCAGATTCCCCCTCACATAGCTACTGCTGAGAGAATTCTCTATCTTAATGTGCTTATGGCAATGTCTGGTTGTTCCTCTTGAGACGATGTCAGGAATACCTGCTATCATCTCGAGATCATTTGTGGTACACGGAGCTTTTTATCGATTGAAATTGTGGTGCATGTAACTTCGATGGTTCTTCGAGACTTTGAGTTGTTGTTTTCGGGAGTCTCTGGAGAGTCGCCCAAAGGAAGTTAAGCATCCTTTTCGTGGTTTGAGGGGGAGCACAGTGGGTAGCTCTGCATGCCAATTGCAGGGCAATCGGGCCCTCATCTTCAGTTTAATCTCGGGTACACGGCATTCTCCTTTCATGTTGCTGCCGCTGAACTCATGCGTGCCTCCTATAGACTGTGACTGTGTTCGTGGAGGCCTTTCTGGTGTTGCCATCCAGGAAGTCCAGGCTCCTTTTCTTGTTTGATGTGGAACAACGGAATTTGCTCTGTATTTGGCAATGCAGGGCGGAATGGGACCTTATCTCATTGGCTGCGAGGGGGAAGTCTCGCTGTTTTTCTTAAGTTTCGGCGGGGAAAAACCTGGGGTATATTCTCGAGAGTTTTGGGAACCTCGTGGCATGGGCCCTTCAAAACTCGAGTATTTTGTTCAGCGAACGTCAGGACTCATGTCTAGTTGCGAAGGGGGACACACCTCGAGATTCTCTCTTCGAGGGCCTTGGCAGGGGGCAATAAGGGGATGGCCTCTTTAGGTGAGGGGTCCTTGGAGGACCAGGGTCTACCTTTCAGTTCCCACACAGTGGATTGGTTGTCGTGATTCCTATCAATTTTTAAGAGGGAGTCAGGCTTGTTTGTTCCTTTGACTGCATTGAACTCCAAAGTTCCTCTCGAAATTTTTCACAGGGGATAGGATGTGAGGCCTCCTGTCGAGATGAGGCAGGGGGGTAAACTAGGGCTTTCTCTAACAGTCTTTCACACTGGGATTTCACACACATCCTTTCATCTTGGGGGAGATGAAAGGTGGGGGACCTAGGGGCCTGCATTTCAAAGTCACTGGAGGGAAATTTCCAGCATGGCCATATTATTCGAGTCACGGCATCTCGGTGTTTTACATTTGCCACATGAGGGGGCAGCAATACTAATCGGGGTTCCCTTTCACATAACTATAGCTAAGAGGAGAGGATAGGGGGCCTTTCCTGTTTCAGTAGGTGGGTTACTTGTGGAAAGTTGCCATTCCTTCTTGAGGTCAAAAATAGGGGTATTCAGCTCTCTTCTATCGAGTGAATGATTTGGGGGTTTACACGAGAAGCTTTCCTTGGAGTTTGCGGGTGTGCTGAACTTGGTGTTCACCTCTGGACTTTATTTTACTTTTCATATAGCAACCATGAAATTTATCTTGTGTATGTTAGCATTTTATTAAGATCTCATTGATATACAACATATTTATCAAATCAAATTTATATTGTATATACATCCATTCCAGTTACAAAAATAGTATATTTATACGCTTCATTAACAAAGTCTCCTTCAAGTTATCTTCAGCTCGTATGCAAGCAAATGCCCCTTTTATATGAGTAAGCCAATGTTTCAGCAATTAACGCTTCGTATAATCTATACTCAGGTGGATAAGAGACCCCAGGACATTTCAACAAACTTCGGCTACTTAGCTATCCAGCACAACTCCCAGCAACATTAAAGTCAGCTCATGTAATCCAATGAGACCAGCGCTCATCACATCCAGATTATATGAGAATAGGATTGATTTGTATCAAAGATGATACAATAGTTTCTAAATAGCGTATCGAATAAAGCTTTTATGATTCTCATCTTATATGTCGATATATTTATATCTATATGATATGAATATAGTGATATACATATAATATATTTATATATATATATATATATTATTTATGATGAGAGTTACACTTTTTTTTTTTGACAAATCGTATCTACACTCAAGCACAAAAGGCATAACAATGGTATATTATTTAGTGTGTGATCACGACTCTAAGTCACTGTCCCTACAGATTAACCAATTAGTTATTATTGAAACCATAGTTCGACAATTGAAATAAAAACATCATAACCAACAGTGGAAAATTCCTTCAGTTTCATGTCAAACCTGAATCCAAAACAGAGTCCAGTAACTCCTCACATCTATCTAAAACCATAAAAATACATTGTAACATAGATAATTTTAGAGATACATTATGACATAGTTCCCTTATGTAAATTTAAAGATAGTCTTTTTGTTTTAGCGCTATTTATTCTTGAAATGCTCAACCAATTAGATCGCATTGCTAGGAGTCCTAGTAGGAGTGGGCTGCGAAGCCAAGGAACATGATAATGAGGTTAAAACTTAATGTTTTTTCTGAGGCCTATTATTGTTTTCCCATGCAGAAACTGGAGTATTCCGAAACAAAAAACAAATGAAAAACATTCTTTTTAACAAATTAAAACTTTCCTACTCACTACACGTGCATCAAGGTACCAGTTTTTGCAATTTCAGTAAAGTTTGTTATTTTCATTCAGTTTTAACACTGGAGTGGCTAAAGATATAGTAATAAGCCATTCAGTGTCTAAAAAATATCCTTTCATCCTGTTATCTGTAGCTATAGTATATTATTCATGAGTATATGCTATGAGGGCAAATTTTTGTCACCACGCTGAAGGATGTAAAGACTTGGCTGCAATTTTGCTGAATGATGCTCGCAGGAATATATATTGAGACAGACAGTGGAACCAATATTTCAGTACTCTTGTCTGGAGATTATAAGGGATAGGGCAGCCTCGGTGGGCTGACATCCTATGGCGGTCGCTCAAAGTGTAGGGGACTTGATGCAAGATGACCCGTAGCTGACAGCCAGTATGCAGGCAGACCTTTTAAGCATAGTTAGAGGGAATATAGAGTCTACGGAACTCTTTTATGTGAAGGCCCGACTATGATATTGGATTAAGTGGAGAGGGGTAATCTCGCGCGCAGTCGTTCTCCCGGTCTAAAGAGTGGAAAGGCAATTAAAAAAACAAAGCTTGTGAGTCAGTAATAATAATGTGCCAATTTTGGAGGATTAGTAAGGTGATCTGTAGGTTAGCACTAATGAAGCCCCAGGTTTCACAAGTAAAAGAATTAACTGTTAGTTTAAATCTCCGTTAAGGATAGGGGACACCATTTGTAATATTCTCCTGTTGCGTATAACAAAAATAGGAGAGGTCCAAATTAACGAGGAAAGATGTCTTGTCAATATGTTTCCACTTTTCTAATCTCTTGGTGTTATATAGGTTTGCATTTATAGTGGGCGTGTAATGTTTCTTTACATAAGGGGCCATTGCTTTGTCTCTAAAATATGGTTTTTAAATGTTTTCTCAGTTATTTTCTACATAAACTGCTTTTTGAGTTGTCTAACATGAAGCAGTGGCCCCTAGGAAAAAATATTGGGAATGTATATCTGAGTTTGTCCATTGCTATAAGGAAGTCCCTTTCCTATTAGAATTAAGGGGTGCATGCCCCCTGTCACACATATGGTCCTTAATGTTGTAGGTTGGCCTTTTTGTATATCATATGTCGTAGGGGACTTGAATAGTTTGGATAAATTTTATTGTACTTTTCCTTGGAGACAATCTCCTGCTAATTTTGGCAGAGAGAGTTTTGTTATAGTTCAGCGTGGATTTGGGCCAAAAATAGTTTTGGATCTAAATGATTAATATTAGAGACCATTGCTGACGGGTCCAGGAAAATCTTTTACCATTAATTTTGATATTTATATTTTGGTATCGGACATATTTAAAAATTAACAATGATGTTCCATAAGGAAGTTTTTTCGCTTTATCTGTATTACCAAACATCTGCCTCTCCAGATAACATTAGAAGAGGAGTTAATTTTAGAAGTGACAAAGGCATAAGAAGTAAATGAGTAATTTTTCCCCTTATTGATTTGCCAAGAATTTGAGCTGACATCATAATTTGAATTTGCTCATTTATAATTGGAATCAATTTTCCACGGCGAACAGTAATTCTTTAGAAGCCAATTAGTTCAGCCCTGTAAAAGCTGAAGGTTTGTG
The DNA here is from genome assembly GCA_020976825.1 of Odocoileus hemionus. Classification (NCBI taxonomy): domain Eukaryota; kingdom Metazoa; phylum Chordata; class Mammalia; order Artiodactyla; family Cervidae; genus Odocoileus; species Odocoileus hemionus. The sequence goes on along the minus strand of JAJLRB010002672.1, from coordinate 9,104 downwards.
AAGGCAGGGGTCCAAAAATCAGTAGGTACTCTAGATAGGGACTGCTTAAGGGTAAAGGAAATAATCAATTAGGGCTATATATTAATAGCAGCACTGCTGGACGTTGAGTGTTTGAGGGAAAAGACAGGGAAATTTGCCCCCCTTTTTTGTTGTAGGGGAATGGGGAAATTTTTTTTTTTTTTTTTTTTTTTTTTTTTTTTTTTTTTTTTTTTCCTCCCCTCTTTATTGTTTTCTTGGAATAGGTTTCCTTCAATATCAAATTTAAATTTACTGTCTTTGGCCCCGTGCATTCTCTGTGGGAGCAAGGCCAAATTTTTCAAGGCTTTTTATTAGCCTTCTTAAGGGCAGTCCCTTTTTAAACAGTTTTTATATCCCCAATGTAAATCATCTTTCATTTCTCTTTTTAAAAGGTTGAAGCATTGTTTTAGCTAGTATGTGAATCTTTTAAGTTTTTGATCCAGATTTTGACAAGCCTTTAACTAAGCAATAATAATCCTAGTCTGACAAATTGCACCTATAGATTTTTTGACATTTCTGATATGCATTCTCATAAGCAAGTAATTTCTCTAGCTGTTTTATTTTGGTTTCCTTTACCGATTACAGTATGGGAAATAGGCAACTCTAGTCTAGCTTTAAAAGAATAAATGTTAACTTGTCATTAGGTTCCAAGAATAATTGAACCTTTTGGTGTATGCGTAACTGTTGGCTGAGGAGAAGCTCATTTGGAACAGCCTGGACAGAGCTAGCAACAAACATTTTGCGATATTGTGTAAGTTTTATTAGTGAGCCTTTTGTAAAGTTTATTCATTTAAGTTATATGGTGTTATAAGTGTTTTGGTCTGTGGACTGAATTTTAGTAGGGCTACAATATACCTTTAAGCATGGCAGAAATTTAAAGCCTTCAATAAGTGCGCATAGGGGATACGAGATCATTTGGAATAGTTTTTCGTGCGTTTGGAACTGCTCATTTATCATTTGAGCTTTGCACCGGACCCATATTTATTAAGTCCAAAACTGCATTTGAGGGGAAACTAAGGATTATGTTGAAAATACTGTATAAAGGCATAGCTCTATTCATTGGACATTTGAACCAAGAAGTTCCTGAAATGTAAAGAAGTGGTGAAGAAAAGTAGAAAAATAATGGGGCTGGCCAGCATTTAACCATGCCTTAGTATTTAAATACTCATTAGGTCCATTAGTCACTAAACTCGATATACCACGTATACAAGTGTCCTGTTCTTTGGCAACATTTGCTGGGGTCCTTTAATGGACCGGGAACCTTGTGGTACGGTGTTGGCGATCAGAAAGTTAAAAAAGAAAGGAGGCTGATATCCTTTGGTTTACACAGAGGGGCCAACATTGTCCTTGAACAGGGCTTGCATCACTCATCAAGGTACCAGGCGCCCTCTCGAGGGGGTTTAGAGGCCCGGGCAGTAAAGTGAGCACGAGGGTCTCCACGCTCCAGAGAGTCAGCCAGAAAAATATAGGAGAGAGAGAAAAAGAGAGAGAGAGACAAAAAAAAACCCGGGAACCTAAGCTCTAATGGAGCAAAGGTGCTTTAATGATTTTTCTATGAGTATATTCCAGCTGCAGTACAAGAAAGTTCTTTCGGGAATGATAGAGTTCAGCAAACCAAACAAACTGCAATGGTTATCAAGGGAACAAGGAGTAATAATAGTCACAATGTCAGGAGACAATCCATATCTCAAGCAAGGGGAAGGGGACTGAGCAGTTTTGCCTTAACGAGTTGCTCTGCAGAACTTGGTGTTCCTCTGGACTTTGGATGGTGTTCTCGGGGATATTCTGCTGTTGTTTAAAGGAAGTTAAGCCCCTTGACGTGTTTGATGGGGAATGTGGGATGGCTCTGGAGCCAGTGCAGGGCAATTGGGCTTCATCTTGAGTTGATTTCGGGTACACGGATCTCTTTTGTGTTGCTGCGGTAACCTCAGGACCCCTATAGAGGTGTGACAGTGTTCTTCGGGATTCTCTGGTGTTCCATCCAGGAATTCCAGGCTCCTTTGGTGTTTGATGTGGGACACGGATTTGCTCTGCATGCATTGCAGGGGAATGGAGCCTCATCTGTTGGCGAGGGTTAAGTCTCATGGTTTTTCTTGAGTTTCTGCGGGATACTGGTGTATATACCTGAGTCAGGATGGGTATAGACCTTCTAAACTCGTGTTCATTCATCAACGTCAGCAGTCCAGTCTAGTTGCGAGGGACACAGCGGATTTCTCCTCGAGGCTTGACATGACAATAGGCACGCCTCTGGAGGTGAGGAGGGAGTCCCAGGATTCCTTTCCAGGTGCCACAGGGATTTGGGACCCCTATCAATTTTCAAAGGTGGGATGGTTTTTTTGAAGCTTTAAAGCCCGGTTTTTTCGGGGTGAAAAAGGGAGTGAGGCCTTGTCAGATGAGGGGGAAAACCGGTTTCTCTGGGGTTCCCCAAAGGGGGATTCAGTTTCCCTTCATTTGTGAGATGAAAACACCCTGCTTTCAAGTCACTGCATGAACCCGGCCTTTTTCGGTCAGGGCATCCTTCCCTTTTTCCATTTGGGGCAAAATTGGGCCCCTCTTACATCTTAAGCTCAAAAATTTTTCCTTGGGGTGTTTATAAAAGTGGGTTCCTCTTTGTAAAAGTCAGGGAATCTGCTCCTCTCGGATGATTGTGGTACTGGAATTTAAAATTTTATGTGTAAACTTGTTGTTCTTCTAGACTTGAATCTGTTCTGGGGGAATTCAGGATTCCCCCAAAGGAAGTAAACCCTCTTGTTTGTTTGAGGGGGGAGACAGGATGGCTCTGCAACAATGGGGAGAATCTGGAATCTCTCGATTGAATTGGGGAAAACAGGGCTCTTTCATGTTGGTGCGGTGACGTCGGGGTCCCCTCTAAATTGTGCAGGTTCTTGAGGCCTCTCTGGAGACCCATCCGGGAAGCCTGGCTCCTTTCGTTTTTGATGGGAAAAAGGTTTGTCTGCCCCCCAAATGCAGGGAATGCGCCCTTATTGGCTCGAGTGGGAATTTCCGTTTTTTTCTGAGTCTCGGGGGGAACCTGGGTATTTTTTCGGGGTTAGGTTTGGAGGCCTTTAAAAACTCAATTTGTTCAGCAAAGTCAGGACTATATTTTTTTCGAAGGACACCTCGAGTTTCATCGAGGCTTGGCAGGGAAAAAGGGGATCCCTCTTTAGGGAGAATTAAAGACCCAGGGTCCCTTTTCATTTTCCACAGTGATTGTCGGATTCACATTTTTAAGTGGTCAGGCTTGTTGCCCTTTTGACGCATTGAACTCCAATTCCCTTCGAACTTAAAGGGGGATTGGGGCCCTCCTGTCGAGAGAGGAGGAACTGGGGCTTTCTCAAAAAGCCCTTCACGGGGGTTTCCCCAAACATCCCTTTTTTCTTGGGGGAGATGAAAACTGCCTCTTCAATCATGGGGGGAAACCCGGGCCCTATGTTGAGTCACAGTTCTCGGTTTTCTTCCATTTGAGGCGCAAACTGGGGCCCCTTTTCACATACCTATAGTAAAGGGGCCTCCTTTTCGGGGTTCTTTGGAAGTTGCTTTTTTTGAGTCAAAAATGGGGAATCAGCTCTCATCTCGAAATGATTTTGGTCCCGGAATTTTTCTTGAGTTTGTGTGTAAACTTGGTGATATCGGTTTTTATTTATTTTTTTCTTGCACCATAAAATTTTTTTTGTATGTTAGCACTTTATAGTTTTGAAATTTAAATCAATTATATTGTATATACATCCATTCCAGTACAAAAATTATTTTTTAATTCTTAAATAATCAAACCCCTTCAGCCTTGTAAAAGAAACCCCTAGTAATAGAAAGGCAATGTTCAGCAATTAAGTTTAAAAAAGTCCAAACCATTTGGAATGACCCAAATGCCCCGGGCATTAAAACAATTGGGCTATTATTTCAGAAAACCCCCAAACCAATCTCTGTAACCCCAAGAGCCGCTCCGATTATATGTAGATAATTTTATCGAAATAAAATTTTTCTGTGGCTTATAAAAAAATTTTCATCTCTTATATTATATTATTTATATTTATGAATGATATATAATTATATTAAAAATTTTTAAGAGAGTTCCCTTTTTTTAAAATCGTTTTTCCCCCAAACCAGGCTACAATTATTAAAAATGGCAGGCTTAAGACATGCCCCTATTTGATTAAAAAATATTTTTTAAAAAATAAATTGACAATTAAATAAACTTTACCAACATTGAAACTCTCAGGGGGATGTAAGCTGAACCCAAAATAGAGCCCTTAACCCCCTTCGAAAAACAAAAAAATACATTGAAACATACATAATTTTGATACCTAGAATGTTCCCTTATAAATTTAAAAATATCTTTTATTTTTATTATTTATTTTGAGCTCTCCAATTTGCCCCCTTCCCAAAAGCCCTAGTAGAGGGGGCTGGAAACCAAAGAAATGAAAAGAGTTTACTTGGTTTTTTTTGGGCCTATTTTTGTTTCCCCCAAAACGGGATTTCAAAAAAAAAAAAAAAAGTATATTTTTTAACAATTTAACCTTTACTTTCTACACATGCCAAGGCCAGTATTGCAAATTCAAAAAAGTTTTTATTTTCTCAGTTTTAACTGGGTCAAAAGTATCAACCCATTCAGTGTGAAAAAAGACATTTTTTCTTTTTTTTAGCTTAGTTATTTTTAATGAATAGCATGGGGGAATTTTTGTCACATAGGAGTAAAGACTTGCCTGCAAAATTTTGAAAAATGCTAGGCTATTATTGGATGGCCAGGAACCCTATTTCAGTATTTGTCTGCAGAATCTCAGGGTTAGGGCACCTGGGGGTGACATTAGGGGTCGCTAGAGTGGGGACACGAGCAAGTGACTTAGAGCAACAATAGCAGGCTTTAGCATCCCGAGAGGTAACATGTTCTGAAATCTTTATAAAAGCCCGATGATTGGAAAACGGAGAGAGAAATTTAGTCCTCCGGTCAAAAGAGTGTAAGGCATATTAAAAAATCAACTTGGGAATCAGAATAATAAGTGCCTTTTTGGGAATGAAAGTGATTCCGGTTACAATGCCCCCCCCGGTTTCAAAAAAGAATTAAAATTTTTAACTCTGAAAGGGGCACCATTTGTTTATTTTTTTTGTATAAAAAAAAATGGGGTGTTCCAAAACGAAAAGATTCTTAAATAGTTTCCTTTTTAATTGTGTTTAAAAATTTTTAGTAGCTTGAATTTTTTATTTTGTACAGGCCATTGATTTGTCAAAGGGCCTTAAATTTTCTCATTTTTTAATAACCTTTTGTTTTTTAAAATGAGCAGGGCCCGTTTAAAAAAATTGGGGAAAGTATATCTGGTTTGCCATTGAAAAGTAAGTCCCTTCCATTAGTTAAAGGGGGGCATTATCACAAAGGTCTTAATGTTGTAGCTTGGCCTTTTTCTATAAATTGTGTAAATTTGAATATTTTTGCTAAATTTATTTACTTTGGCTGGAGAAATTCCTGAAATTTTGTCAAGAGCCCTTTTGTTTTTGGTCAGGTTTTGGCAAAAGATTTTGGAAAATAAAAAATTTTAAACCCCAGTGCTGAGGGGCCCCAAAAAAATCTTTTCCTTTAATTTTGATTTTTATTTTTGGCGGAATTTTTAAAAATACAATGATGTCCAAAGGATTGTTTATAAATGTTTGCCAAATTCCCTCTCCGTGTTTAGTAGAGAGTTCATAGATGTGGGGCAAAAGAAGTAAATATAATTTTTCCCCCCCTTTTGATTTGCCTAAAATTTGAGCTAACCAAAATTAAAATGCCTTTTATAATTGGAATAAAATTTTCCACGCCGAACAAAATTTCCTTTAGAAGCCAAATTAGTTCACCCTGAAAACCCCTAAATTTTTTGTGAAGGAGGGGTAAAAAAACCCCCAGTGGTATTAAAGGGACTGTTTAAAGGGTAAAGGAAATAACAATTAGGTGGTATATAAAGCAGCACTGTGGACGTTGGGTTGTTTGGGGAAAAAAGACAAAATTTTTCCCCCATTTTTTGTTGTGGGGGGAACTGGAACCCCCTCTTTTTGTTTTCTTAAAATAGGTTTTCCTTCAATATAAAATTTTAAATTTACTGTTTTTGGGCCCCATGCATTCCTTGTGGCAGAAGGGAAAATTTTTTAAGGGGCTTTTTTTTACCCTTTTCAAAAGGGCACCCCTTTTTAAACATTTTTTTATACCCAAATGTAAATCATTTTCATTTCTTTTTTTAAAAGGTAACTTTGTCTTACTTTTAGATCTTTAACCCTTTTTGAGTTTTTTTTTTGTGTTGGTTGAAAGTGTTCTGAAACCATATCAAAAACAAAAAAAGACTCAGATGAAATGGAACAGACTTGGGACCTGGGAAGGGAGGGTGGGAGTTCGGGGAGAACAGCTTTAAAACATGTATTTATCTGGGGTGAAAAGAGATCACCAGCCTAGGTTGGGTGCATGGACAAGTGTCGAGCCTGGTGCAGGGGAACCCCCAGAGGGATCGTGGGGAGGGGGGTGGGGGGGGAGGGAGGGGGAACTGTAAACCCAGGCAAATTTCATATCAAGTTAACAAAAAACTGAAATATGTAAAGAATTAGCCCCAAATAAAAAAAAAAAAAAAAAAAAAAGGTTTGAGATGTTTCAGCTAGTTGTGAATCTTTTAAGTTTTTGACCTAGAAGTGAAAAGCCTTTTAAATAAGCAAAATAACCCTGTCTGACAAATTGCCCCCTATAGATATTTGACATTTCTGTATGATTCCATAAGAAAGTTTTTTTCTCTAGCTGTTTATTGGTTCCCTTTTACCGTTTACGTATGGGAAATGCAGTTTAGCTAGCTTAAAAATTATGAAAATTTTCATTAGGCCCAAACAAATGACTTTTGAGTTGCGACTTTTGGGCAGAAAAAAGGCTTTTGGAACACCGGGGGGGGAAGCAAAAAATTTTTGAGTTTTTTTGCATTGTTTTAATTGAGTTTTTTGTAAAGTTTAATCATTTGTTTATTTATTAGTAAGTGTTTTGTTTTTGCTGAATTTTGGGAATGGTGAATATACCTTGAAATGGGAAAATTTACAGCCTTGAAAAAGAGCGCATGGGGGTAGGAACTTTGGGAATAATTTTTCCCCTTCTTTGGTTGCTCATTTAAACTTTTTTTTGACCCGGACCCAAATTTTAAGTCAAAACGCATTTATCAGGAAACTAAGGATTATGTTCTACTACGTTTAAAGGGAAAGCCTTTTCATTGGTGTGAAACCAGAACTCCTGAAATGTAAAAAGGGTAAAGAAAAGTAGAAAAAAATGGGGGGGCCAGCATTTTAACCCAGCCTTGTATTTCATCCCTCATTAGGTCCATAAATCATAAACTCGATTACCATACAATGTCCCTGTTCTTTGCCACATTTGGGGGGGTTTTTTAAAGGGCCCCCAAAACCTTGTGGTAGGATTCCCGTCAGAAAGAAAAAGAGAAAAGGGGCTTATCCTTGGTTACACGAGGACCAAATTGCCCTTTGACCAGGGTTGCATACCATAAAAGGTCCCGGCGCCCTCTCGAGGGGGTCTTGGGCCCCGGGGCAGAATGTGAGCACACGGGTCTCCACGCCCAGAAGTCGCCAGAAAAAATAGAGAGAGAAGAAAAAGAAGAGAGAGACAAAAAAGCCCCGGGAACCTAAGCTCTAATGGAGCAAAGGTGCTTTTATGATTTTTCTATGAGTATATTCCAGCTGCAGTACAAGAAAGTTCTTTCGGGAATGATAGAGTTCAGCAAACAAACAAACTGCAATGGTGCCAAGTGGAAAAGGAGTATAATAGTCACAATGCAGGAGACAATCCATATCTCAAAGGAAAGGGGAAGGGGACTGCGCAGTTTTGCCTTAACGAGATGCTCTGCAGAATTTTGTTCCCTCTGGACTTTTGGATGGTGTGTTCTCGGGGAGTTTTCTGGCTGTTGTTTAAAGGAAGTTTAAGCCCCTTGACGTGTTTGATGGGGAATGTGGGATGGCTCTGGAGTCCAATGCAGGCTTAATTGGGCCCATCTTGAGTTGATTTCGGGTACAACGGGGATCTCTTTTCTGTTGCTTGCGGTAACACAGGGCCCCGATAGAGGTGTTGACAGTTTTCGTTCGGGATTCTCTGGTGTTCCATCCAGGAATTCCAGGCTCCTTTGTTGTTTGATGTGGGACACGGATTTGCTCTGCCTGCATTGCAGGGGAATGGAGCCTCATCTGTTGGCGAGGGTTAAGTCTCATGGTTTTTCTTGAGTGGCTGCGGGATACTGGTGTATATACCTGAGTCAGGATGGGTATGAGACCTTCTAAACTCGTGTTCATTCATCACGTCAGCAGTCCAGTCTAGTTGTGAGAGACACATCGGATTTCTCCTCGAGGCTTGACATGACAATAGGCACGCCTCTGGAGGTGAGGAGGGAGTCCCAGGATTCCTTTCCAGTGCCACAGGGATATTGGGATTCCTATCAATTTTCAAGAGGAGTCAGGCATCGTGTTCTTTTGAAGCATTGAAGTCCGCGTTCCTTCGAGGTGTCAAAGGGATGTGAGGACTCTTGTCCAGATGATGCGGGGAACCAGTGATTTCTCTAGGGTCTCCAAAGGGGATTCAGATATCCCTTCATCTGGTGTAGATGAAAGACGAGCCTGCATTCAGAGTCACTGCATGGAAATCCGGCCATATTACGGTCAGGGCATTCTCGCTCCATTCCACTTGAGCAGCAAACTCTGGGTTCCCTCTTAAAACCGTTTACTCATGAAAAGTTTCCATCTTGAGGTGCTTATAAAAGCTGGTGTTTCCTCTTTTGTCAAAGTCAGGGAATCTGCTCCCTCTCGAGATGATTTGGGGTACATGGAATTTTACTCGATTTGATTTGCTAACTTGATGGTTCTTCTAGATTGAGGCACGCTGGATCAAGGGAATCTTTGGAAGGTGCCAAAGGAAGTCAAGCTCTTGTCTTGTTTGATGGGGAGCACAGATGGCTCTGAAGAGAATGCAGGAGAATTGGACTAGTCTAGAGTTGAATGGGGAAACGGAGATTTTCCAGGTTGGAGCGGTGACGTCATGGTGTCTAATTGTGACGTGTTTGTGGGCTTTTGGTGATCCAGCCGGAAGTCCGCTCCTT
>JAJLRB010002671.1:0-13626 GCA_020976825.1 Odocoileus hemionus | reverse complement strand
TAAGTTGACCCAACCCAAGGGTGGGCGAGGATTCTGGGCCACAGTGTTGTTGTTCCCAGGAAGACCAGAACCATCCCTGGGAGCAGTCATTCATGAACATTAGACCTAGTTGCCTCAGAGTTTTGGCGTGTAACCTTACGGCCTCTACCCCTAACCAAGCATATATATCACATTAAAGTGGACAAATTTTTGTCTTCTTGGAATTCCATCTTTGAGGAACCACCCCTTGATCATAGCACATATCCTACTCAGTCCTTGTGTTTATTAATAGACTCACCTGCTTCATATAACCCTACCCCTTGGGTAAGTATGTGGCCCAAATTCTTGCAAATAAAGAGAATGCTATCAATCACAATGTCTTTTGGCCTTAATGATTAGTTTGTTCGAGAAGAACACATGATATACAAGTCATGCCTAAAACAGACTTGCCACCCTAAATTTTGGTCACTCTTGGGAAAATGGTTTATGTTCAAGTGAGATCGTGAATATGTTTGAATGATTTAAGGAGGGCACTGAAAAAATTTCTTTGCTCAAGAAACACAATATTTTAATAAATCAAAACTGTTACCAAAATAAATCAGCGAATGAAGCAAATATATCAAAAATTGTAATGACAGGGATTATACTCTCAATAAACCTGTGCCACTTTCATTCTGGGACAAATAAAGAAAGAGTAGAGAGGAGAGAGAGAGAGAAGAGAGAGAGAAATCCCCCAGTGTTAAAAATCATGCACACTTCATGCAAGCCAGGGAGGTTCAGGGACAGATTAGTGGCCTCACTGCCCCCAGAATAGAAACAATGGGATGGTGCTAGAGACAGGAAACTACCAGATATGAAGTCCAGATGTTAAGATGAGACGTAGCAAGCTTGAAACACTGGTTATCTGTCCAAGGAGGCTGCACAGAACAGTCAAAACCAAAGTCTGCTGAGGTTTTTTAAGGTCATTATTTTATTCTGAGAAATTAGTAAACCCTCACTTCTTGTGCAATGCCTAAAAGCAACTCACACCTCTGAGTTAACAGTAAAAGTGAATTGCATTAACAAAACCTAATGCAGTTCCAACAAATAGGGACTATTCCAATAAGCTCAGATGCAGGGCCAAGGAAGGAAACATGGATAGGAATATCCTGCTGGTAAGATACAGCATTAGGGTTGACCAGAAGAAATTGGCTCAACTGTCACAAAACACATGGCTTCTCTGGTTTTGGCCTCCTATATGCCCTGGTAACGTCAAAGGCAACTGTATATTTCCTGTACTTCCTCTTTTTTCATAGGAATATGTTTATCTCTATGTGTTTATCTCATTCTGCCTAAATCCTTTTCAGACTTAGTATCTTTTAGACCAATTTAGAAATTTTCTAAAGAAGATGCATATTATTACTTGTGTTTGGGGTAACATCCAGACTGATGATGAAGAAAATCAACCAAGGGATCCTGATTTGAAACTTGTTGCAGATATTATTAATTAGACATGTGGGTTATCAAACTTTTGGTAAAAATGTGGAATTACTTAGCTATGTTTAAGCTTGACTTTTTTTTTTAATGAAGTGCATGTAAAAATAAAATGTGACTCTATGGTTTACCTTAATTGGACAATGCTTTTATTTCTATCTAGATTCTCTTCCGCTTGTAATGATTTACTATAATGCTTGAACTCCCTACCTCATGTCAGTGTTTTTATGAGATGGATCTTACATACCTCTCCTTAACGCCCTAGTTTATGGCATCTCCCTAGAACTGAACCTTGCACCAAAGCCAGACAATCAGAACACTTGCAGATTTCTTGCTGTTAGTGCCTCCTCCTCCACCTCCAACCCTCTGGTTAAGCTGTGTTTCAGTCCTGACATTGCACACCACACATTTGTAGTTATCTGCCATCTTCATTGGCCTCCTCTCTGGAGCAAAGGCTTAAAATAAAATTATACAGACTAAAATTAGATACAGCCTCTATGACCTTGTTCAAGTTACACAAAAGAAAATTCTCCATTTTCAGTGACCCGAACATAACAATTCTACTCTTTAAATATTGCTATTTTTTCAAAATAGAGAATAATCAGCCAATGAAAAAGAGGAAAACAGTCCCCAATGGTTTTCTAAGGCACTGTACAACTAGTTCTTAACTATAGATGTTTCAGGCAACTACATTATAAGATGTATTATCAATATCATTATTTTATAGATGATAAATACAAAGAAAGCATGAGATTTTGTAGGTTTTCTTTATGCAAAGTTTACATAAAGCAATTAAAAGGCATGAGTCCAAATTCAAAAACTTAGTTTAGAGAAAAATGAGTCCTGGCACCTAACTCCCTCATGTGAAGTAACGTTGCATTAGTCATGTGCGACTTCTGCAATCACCCATGGAACTGTAGCCTTCCCATTCTCCATCATGTCCATGAAATTTTCCAGGCTAAGAGTTGCGTGGCATAAGATTGCCATTTCCTTTCTCCAGGGGGATCCTTCATGGACCTGGTGATTGAACTTGGGTCTCCCACATTGCTGGCCGACGATGTACCCTCTGATCCACCAGGAAAGCCCCAATCTCCGTCATAAGTACCACTAAAATTGTCAACCTGAACAAACCAAAATTGCACAACCTAAAAGTTTAAGGAGATTTATGTTTTGTTTGGCAGACAAAACTGAGGACTTAAGCCAGGATTGCAGTCTCTAAGTAAATTTCTGTCGGGCCACATCCATAGAGTTAAGAGAGGACTCAGGTAACGTAGAAGTTTTGCATAAAAGATTCAAGCAGTGAAACTTAAAAAGATAACTATTAATACAGAAACATATTCTCAGACTTGAAAAATAAACTTATGGTTACCAATGGGTGAACATGGGGGGACCAGGGAGGGATAAAAGATGAAATTAGGATTAATGAATACAATACTGCTGCTAAGTACGCTTCAGTCACGTCCCGATGCTCTGTGCAACCCCCATAGGACAGCAAGCCCACCAAGCTCCCCCGGGCCCTGGGATTCTCAGGCAAGAACACTGGAGTGGGTTGCCATTTCCATCTCCAACTGCATGGAAATGAAAAGTGAAAGGTAGAGAAGTACTTAGTCTGGAGTCCCGACTCTTAGCGACCCCATGGACTGCAGCCTACTAGGCTCCTCCATGCCCATGGGATTTTTTCAGGCAAGAGTCCTGGAGTGGGGTGCAATTGCCTTACTCCATATAAATACTACTATATAAGAAAACAGATAGTCAACCAAAGACTGTAGGTGTCTAGCACAGGGGAAAACTCTATTCAATCTTTTGTAATATTCTATATAGGATAAATATTGCAATAAAGAATGGCTTATATATATTTTTATAAGTGAATACTGGTTTTCTGAAACAACTGATATCTACACAAGCCAAATCAAACTAAAATATGTAAATTATATCAAGACAACTCAGACTGGATGGATTTAATATTTTTTTCTATGCTGTCGGAAGATGCAAGAGTCCTGGGGCTTATGGTAAGTATTCCTATTGATAAGCCCCTCAGCTATCTGGGGCAGTATCCTATGCTTTTCTATTCCGATCTCCGCTGGATACATCCCTGGGAGTCGCTGAAACAAATTTTTTTTGAAAAACCCCCCCTGCCTTGATGTAGGGAGGGTTCCTGTTTTCGATCCTGTATTTCCCTTGAGGACAGCATCAGAGGCAACTGTAAATGTGAGAACTTGATGGCTGTATCATCCTTGATTATGAATAGGACAGACAACATTTTTTTTCACTGATGTATCCAGAGCAGAGAGGGAGCAAAGCACTGGTGGAACAGGAAAGTCATAATGGAATCAAGACCCCAACTCTGTTCAGGCTAACAGTGGGCCTTGGATTATGAGAGGAAATGCATGCAAAATAAGGGGGCTACTTACAGACATAATAAGCGCATGCTGCACATAGAGGGTAATGTTCTTTGCTTCCTGAAAAGCCCTATCTTCACATGAATGAGTTTGCACTGGCCAGGATTTATTTAATTTCTACCTCCATCTCAATAAAGAGTGGAATTGCTTCTATTTCCTGTCTCTTGCATTCTTCCTTCTCTCAAACACTCTCAGCAATACTCCCCTCAGTACATTTAAGCAAATATTGCCTCCGCTCCCTCCTCTTATGCCATTTTCTCTTTAGGTGTATTCAAGTCTGTGCTACATAGGATTTACTTTTCTTTACTTGCAAAATAAAAGCTACTCACCATAAGTGCCTTATTTTCACTGTGCTTCCAGCTAAATCCTGCACAGCAAAACAAATTAAGCAGATGGCAGACTTAAAATGTTAAATATGGGGGGGGGGGAGTATGGAAGAAATCTTGAGATAAATTAGAGTATAGGGTAGAATATTTTCAAAACGTTGATGAATCAAAAGTTAAAGCCATAGGACTACAATTGTCTAGCAATTCAGATTCCTTAAAGATACATGAATGACTCAAGACAGTAACTGAAAGTGCCCTTCCAGGACAATTGTTCCTCCATAAGCTGAATTCCCAAATCAGTTGACGCGCTCATTGAATGTGAATTTCCTGCTTCATGATGGCAGGCACACACCTACTGACATCATTCTTTCTTTTCAGAGTAAGATGTTCACAGTTTCAATTGGTATGGGGAAGGTACCAGTTCAGGAATTTCTATAGTTTAATGAGTGATACCCACAGAGAGTCTAAATTGAAAGAAAAATAGATTGCTCTCATCTGTTGTCCATTACAGTAAAGTCTCCCCAAACTTTACTATCTGGAAACATGCATTCACTGTAAAACTTTGATCTGTGTTAAAATGCAAATTTTTTGGCAGTATTCAATCACATGAGTCATTTTCAGCTATGTTTAAACAGAAACTAGCAGATCACAAACCTATGAACTAGTCATAGTAGGAAGAAAGGAGAAATATGCATAAGGCTATGAGAGACCTGGATTAAAGACAAGACCTAAAACTAAAGATTCTAAGATGGAAGTTCTAAAATTGATGTACCATCTCATAAAAATAATTTTTCATGACATCTTAACTGTATCTGCTTAAAGTCATTTTTGTTTAAAGAGAAACAGTACCGAGGAAAAGAAAAGTAAAGTAAAAAGGAAAAAAAGTACAAAGTAAAGTAAAAAGGAAAGAGGAAAGATGCACAAAAAGGATAAATCAAAGAAAATACTAATGTGTCAAATCTGAATTATGTGCTTAGATAAGTTTGTGGTCTTGCATTGTTGAAATTTATTGGTTGATATTGGAATACATTCTTAAATTAAATGTGAGTATGTTACACATCAATTTAATGCACACTTATTGCTCTACATTTTCTTACTATTGACTTATTACTTGCTGTTTATTTTACATTTATTTTTGAACTATAGCAATGATGTTAGGCAAAAAGCAAATATGAGTGATTTTTTTAATTCAAGTTCAAAATTAGTCATAAAAGCCTCAGAGACAACTCACAACATCAATAATGCATTTGGCCAAAGCACTACTAATGAATGTTACAGTGCAGTGATGGTTCAAGAAGTCTTACAAGTAAGCTGAGAGTCTTGAAGATGAGGAGTGCAATGGCTGATTATTGGAAGTTGACAAAAACCAATTGAGAGGATCATCAAAGTTGATCCTCTTACAACTACACACAAAATTGCCAAAGAACTTGACATCAAACATTCTACAGTTGTTCAGCATTTGAAGCAATTTAGAAAGGTGAAAAAACTCGATAGGGGGTGCTTCATGAGCTGACCACAAATCAAAATCATGGTTTTGAAGTGTCATCTTTTTCTTATTCCGCACAATAACAAAGAACCGTTTCTCAATCAGATTGTGATGTGCGACAAAAAGTGGATTTTGTATGACAGCCAGTGACAACCAGCTCAGTGGTTGGATCAAGGAGAAGTTCCAAAGCACTTTCCAAAGCCAAAACTTGCCCCAAAAAAAGGTCATGGTCCCTGTTTGGTGGCCTGCTGCTGGTCTGATCCACCACAGCTTTCTTAATTCCAGCAAAACCATTACATCTGAGAAGTATGCTCAGCAAACTGTTGAAATGGACCCAAACACCAAAACTGCAATGTCTGCAGTCAGCATTTAGTCAACAGAATGGACCCAATTCTTCATGACAACACCCAATTGTTTGTCGCACAAAGAAACCAATCCTTCAAAAATGGAACAAATTAGGCTACAAAATTTTGCCTCATCTGCCATATTCACCTTGTTACTGAGTCTGAGCTCGCTCTGCCTTACTGCAGGATAAGGCATGATTTGAGAGATGAGGTGTTGAGGCAAAGAATATGACTTTAATACAAGAAAATGGTACACTAACATCTCAAGATAACCATCTGTCAGGATCCAGAGGGCAAGTCCTTTTATGGATCAGAGATGAGGGGGAGGTGAGGAAATAAAGTCAAAAAGGCCTTTAATCTTAGAAAGTATCTCCTAGAATGACAAGCCTTAGGCAGAGAGATGTGTTGATTTCTTCCTGCAACATACAGTGAACAGGGTTTATAAACAAAGTCACTTTAGCTTAACCCCTTAACCAGCAGCGGGCAGGGTTCTCTGAGACATTATGCATGATTGTAATAATTAAAAAAAAAAAAAATAGCAAAGGAAAGCAAGTCAAAGAAACAGTTTCAACATGGAGTCACAATTGACTTCTCTCTGCCACAACCTGATCTCTTGCCAACTGACTGCTTCTTCTCTTCAAATATCTCAACAACAGTTTTCAGGGAAAAGGCACCACACCAATAGGAGAGAGAAAATGCTTTCCAAGAGTTCTTCAAATCCTTAAACATAAATTTTTATGTCACAGTAATAAACTTACTCCTCTTTGACAAAAATATGTTTGTTGCAATGGTTCATATTTTGATTAATAAAGATATGTTGAACCTAGCTATAGTGATATCAGATTCATCATCTAATACCACAATTACTTTTGCACCAAACTTGTATTATTTCTAATCAACTTTCTAAGACATTTTTCATGTATCTACTTGACATATGAAGGTATGACCTAAATCAAATCCCTTATGACTATGCAGTAGAAGTGAGAAATAGGTTTAAGGGGCTAAGTCTGATAGACAGAGAGCCTGATAAACTATGGACAGAGGTTCGTGGCATTGTACAGGAGACAAGGATCAAGGCCATCCCCATGGAAAAGAAATGCAAAAAGGCAAAATGGTTTTCTGAGGAGGCTTTACAAATAGCTGTGAAAAGAAGAGAAGCAAAAAGCAAAGGAGAAAAGGAAAGATATTCCCATTTGAATGCAGAGTTCCAAAGAATAGCCAGGAGAGATAAGAAAAGCCTTCCTCAGTGATCAATGCAAAGAAATAGAGGAAAACAACAGAATGGGAAAACTAGAGATCTCTTCAAGAAAATTAGAGATACCAAGGGAACATTTCACACAAGGATGGGTTCAATAAAGGACAGAAATGATATGGACATAACAGAAGCAGAAGATATTAAGAAGAGGTGGCAAGAATACACAGAAGAACTGTTTAGAAAAGACCTTCATGACCTAGATAATCACAATGGTGTGATCACTCACCTAGAGTCAGAAATCCTGGGATGTGAAGTCAAGTGGGCCTTAGAAAGCATCACTACGAACAAACCTAATGGAGGTGATGGAATTCCAGTTGAGCTATTTCAAATCCTGAAAGATGATGCTGTGAAAGTGCTGCACTCAATATGCCAGCAAATTTGGAAAACTCAGCAGTGGCCACAGGACTGGAAAAGGTCAATTTTCATTCCGAATCCCTAAGAAAAGGCAATCCCAAAGAATGCTAAAACTACCGCACAATTGCACTCATCTCACATGCTAGTAAATTAATGCTCAAAATTCTCCAAGTCAGGCTTCAGCAATATGTGAA
Source organism: Odocoileus hemionus (assembly GCA_020976825.1). Lineage (NCBI taxonomy): Eukaryota > Metazoa > Chordata > Mammalia > Artiodactyla > Cervidae > Odocoileus > Odocoileus hemionus. The sequence goes on along the minus strand of JAJLRB010002671.1, from coordinate 5,816 downwards.
CCGTGAACTTCCAGATGTGCAAGCTGGTCTTAGAAGAGGCAGAGGAACCAGAGGTCAAATTGCCATATCTGCTGGATCATCAAAAAAGCAAGAGAGTTCCAGAAAAACATCTATTTCTGCTTTATTGATTGCGCCAAAGCCTTCGACTGTGTGGATCACAATAAACTGTGGAAAATTCTGAAGGAGATGGGATATACCAGACCACCTAACCTGCCTCTTGAGAAAACCTGTATGCAGGTCAGGAAGCAACAGTTAGAACTGGACATGGTACAACAACAGATTGGTTCCAAATAGGGAAAGGAGTACGTCAAGGCTGTATATTGTCACCCTGCTTACTTTAATTATATGCAGAGTACATCATGAGAAACGCTGGGCTGAAAGAAGCACAAGCTGGAATCAAGATTGCTGGGAGAAAGAGCAATAACCTCAGATATGCAGATGACACCACCCTTATGGCAGAAAGTGAAGAGGAACTAAAAAGCCTCTTGATGAAAGTGAAAGAGGAGAGTGAAAAAGTTGACTTAAAGCTTAACATTCAGAAAACTAAAATCATGGCATCTGGTCCCATTACCTCATGGGAAAATTGATTGGGAAGACAGTGGAAACAGTGTCAGACTTTATTTTTTGGGCTCCAAAATCACTGCAGATGGTGATTGCAGCCATGAAATTAAAAGAGACTTACTCCTTGGAAGGAAAGTTATGACCAACCTAGATAGCATATTAAAAAGCAGAGACATTACTTTGCCAACAAAGGTCCATCTGGTCAAGGCTATGTTTTTCCAGTGGTCATGTATGGATGTGAGAGTTGGACTATGAAGAAAGCTGAGCACCAAAAAATTGATGTTTTTGAACTATGGTGTTGGAGAAGATTCTTGAGAGTCCCTTTGGACTGCAAGGAGATCCAACCAGTTCATCCTAAAGTAGATCAGTCCTGGGTGTTCATTGGAAGGACTGATGCTGAAGCTGAAACTCCAATACTTTGGCCACCTCATGCGAAGAGTTGACTCATGGAAAAGACCCTGATGCTGGGAGAGATTGGGGCAGGAAGGAGAAGGGCGAGACAGAGGATGAGATGGCTGGATGGCATCACCTGACTCAGGGGCATGGGTTTGGGTGGCCTCCAGGGGTTGGTGATGGACAGGGAGGCCTGGCATACTGCAATTCATGGAGTCGCAGAGAGTCAGACACGACTGAGTGACTGAACGAACTGAACTGAACTTCACATATGAGGAACATGAGTCTCAGAAATGTCACTTCAGTAGAAAAAAGTCACTCTTCTAACAAAGATTAAGGAGGAAAAATTCTGGCTGCATCCTCTCTTCAGAACTTGGGTTCTCTTCACACAGCAGTGGCTGTAGCCATCTTGTTTCAAATTCCCTAACTACATGGTAACATTTTAAAATCTTTAGTCAAGAAAATAACATCATTTCATTCTGTGAATAAGGACTCTAACTATACTGATGCCATGTGCTGTGCTGTTCTGTGCTTCAGTCAGACTCTTCAGTCAGACTCTCAGTCTGACCCTTTGCAACCCCAGGGACCTCAGTCCACCATCCTCCTCTGTCCATGGGATTCTTCAGGCAAGAATATTGGAGTGGGTTGCCATGCCCTCCTCCAGGGGATCTTCCTAATTCAGCCACCAAATCTGTGTCTCTTGCATCTCCTGCATTACAGGCAGATTCTTTACCACTGAGCCACTGAGGAATCCCACTGATGCCCATAGGATGCAACTAATATCTTTAGAGGAAGATGTGTAAGAAAAGGAAGGAAGGCTTACTGGAAGGAGAGAAAAAGAACAGAGCCAAGAGGACACAGAAGTCCACAGGAGCTAACAAAATTATACCTGGGTCCCATTAGGATCTGCTTGAGTTGAGTGCTCATGGAAATTCCATTGACCCAAAAGACTCACTTATTTATGAAAAAAATATATATAAGACAAAGGTTGAATGAATATTTTAGAAATCTGACCAGGATAATTTAATGGTAAACAAAGAAAACACAATCCAGTAAAACCCTTTAGGAAAATACCTGCTAAAATTTAATTTTTACAATGTTGATATTCAAACATGTCATAGTCTTTCTCCTCTGTCGTTAAAACTCCCTAACCTGCTCTGAGCCACAGCAAGAATAATATGCAATGGGACTGTTCTCCTTGTGTCTAAGACCTTGGGTGGAACTTGAAGCATTGTCTCCAAAGTGTATTTTACAAAGAAAATCTGCATGGGCATGTTCAGATAAATGTAAATCTTCCTTTTAAGTGTTTTTATATCACAGGACAAAGGGATCTAATCATTCATATTAACTGCAAAAAAATTGCCTCCAGAAGATTGAATTTAAAGAAAATATTGAATTTATAAGAACCAGGAGGCAATACTCACACAGAATAGAGATTGTTTCCATAGGGAGTTTGTAAAGGAACACATATTAAAATACACCTGTAACAAAAATATAATTCCTTAGTATATCCATGAGAAGGTTTGACTAACCAAAGCATAAACACTGGGAAATTATATTTTGCTGCTAGTGATGCAAATTAGCATGTGTATCATCAAAGAATTTTGAAGCTACAGGCTTATTAAATGCAATGTTTTTTCTATAATTTATGTACTCTCAAGTGATACATTTTAAAATAGAATTATAGTTTTTTTATTTAGTATTTAATAAAATATCAAACTTCTTCTTCTTTTCTTTTTCTTTCTTTTTTTTTTTTTTTTTTTACAAATTTTCTTTTCAGGAGCAGTGATTTTCCCTTAAGTGTCTCACAATTGAACTACTGGAGGTTGTTCTTTTCAGAACCAACTGAGAGAAAGATTCTGTCTGTGGAAAGGGTTTCCTCATCTTCTTCAGCCTCTTCAGACTGCTCATCCATTCCCGTCCCTGCTATGCAACACCATGACCTCAATAGTAGGTAACACAGAAGTGGTCAGAATTGCACGTATAAGTGTGCAGCTGAGACCAACCTATTCTAAAAAAGCCCACTGACTGTACCAATTTACACTATTTTTAAGAAAATACAAGGATCATTTCCCTAAGCAGAAAGCAGAAATGGCTGCTAAGCTAAGCATATCTGGAGAGTGGACACTTGTTCTTGGGAGTCAGCCTCAGGATAGAGCAGAACACCACGAGGTTAATCAATTGTGGATGGAGGGGTAGGTTTCACTGGTTCCTCAAACTCTGAGGAAGGCATCATCTAGGCATGCCATATTTATTTTTTTTATTTTATATTTTTTTTTTTTATTTTATTTTATTTTTATTATATTTTTTTATTTTGATTAGTTGGAGGCTAATTACTTTACATCATTACAGTAGTTTTTGTCCATACATTGAAATGAATTAGCATGGATTTACATGTTATTCACCAGGAACGCCAAATTTAAAAAAAATAAAAAAAGCTTAAAGAGCTCCAGCCTTCTAGTAAAAAAGTTTAATTCAAAGCTTCATATGTTCTACTTCCTTATTATTTCTTGATATCTCCTGTTGAGATTTTTATCACTAGGATGTATAGAAACTGTGAAGGAATTCTTTGTTGTCGTTCAGTTGCTAAGTCTTGTATCAACTCCTTGCAATACTTGGGACTACCAGCACGCCAAGGATTCTGTCTTCACTTCTCTGATGCTTGCCTCAAACTCAAGTCCTTAGAGTTGGGGCTGCTACCAAACATCTCATCTCTCTGTCATCCCTTCTCTTCTGCCTTTAATCTTTCCCAGCATCAGGGTTTTAAACAACTGAGTCGTCTCTGTAATTAGGATTTTTTTTTTTTATTATGGGACGATGTATCAGTGCTACAGCTTTAGCATCTGTACCTTCAATTTAAATACTCAGGGATTGATTTCTTTTTAGGATGGAATGGTTTGATGTCCTTGCAGCTCCAAGTGAATCTCCAGGATTCTCTCCAACTCACAGTTAAAATGCATCCAAATCTTCAATGTCTCAGCCATTTTTCATCGGTCCCAACTAATCACAATTCCTATTTGACTACCTGGAAAACCATTTGCTTTGACTCTGAATGGACCATTGTTGGTGGCAAAGTAATGTCTCTGCTTTTTAATAGTTTTTGTCTACGATTTGGTCATAGCTTTTCTTCCAAGGAGTAAGCAAGGTCTTGAATTTCATGACTGCAGTCACCATCTGCAGTGATTTTGGAGACTCCAGGGAAATAAAAGTCTCTCACTGTTTCCATTGATTCCCCATCTTATATGCCATGAAGTGAGGGGTCAGATGACACTAATCTTAGTTTATATGAATGTTGGATTGTTAAGATCACAATTTTCACTCTCCTCTTTAACATCTTCATTCAACGAGGTTCTCTAGTTCATCTCAAACGTTCTGACCAAAAGAGGTTGTGTTATCTGTTGTATCTGAGGTTATTGATATTTTGCCCAGCAATCTTGATGTCAGTTGTGCTTTTATCCAGTCCAGTAATTTCACATCGGTTGTATACCCTGCATATAAGACTAGATAAACAGAGGTCAGCAATATACAGTCTTGATGTACTCCTTTTCCACAATTTGGAACCAGTCCTTGTTCCATGTTAGATTCTTATTGTTGCTTCTTGACCTGAGTTACAGATTTCTCATGGAGGACAGGTTCAGGTGGTTTGGTATTTCCCATATCTTTAAGAATTTTTCACGTTTTAGTTTGTTGTTGATCCTACATCAAGGCTTTAGTGTAGCCAAATGAAGCCAGAAGTATATATTTTTTATGTAAATTGTTTGCTTTTTACTATGATTTAAATGGATATTGTCAATTTGATATGTGGTTCCTTTGCTTTGCTATTTACAGCTTGCTGTTTGCCAGAATATGAAAGGAACTTCTATTTGGGGTTTCGTTCTGAGCAACAAGAAGGGGCAGATTGGTAAGTGGTAAGGACTGTAGAGTTTAGAGAAAATGCCATTGTCTTCTTATAATTCTGCATAGTATACATTTTAAGAAACAAGTCCACTTCAGCTATGTAGAATGTTTATCCTCTTCATTTTGCAATGATAAAAATTTTTAACACGTTACAATTCTTCACTGAATGGATCAGCCACCATTTTGCTAGTCTCACTTTTGTTGTTGTTGTTATTTGAAAATTTGGATTCAGAGGTTTATATAAGAATTTTTTTTTCTGATGACACATGCTTAATTACACACAGTAATTGTTTATAATTTCCCTACCAAAAAGCTTTGCTGTTATTTCTGAAAAGAAAAAAAAAAGTGGTTTACTGGAAAAGAGATGGCAAACAATTTCAGCATTCTTGCCTTAAGATATCCATGAACATATGAAAAGCGCAAAAAGTTATGATGCTGAAAGACAAACCCAGGTTGGGAGATGTCCAATATGTTACCGGTGAAGAGCAGAAAAATAGTTCCAGAAAGAATGAAGAGTTCCAGTTAGTGCCCAAGCCCCAGCTGTGCATTGTTGTTCTGGTCGATGAAAGTATAAGTCAATGCTGTCAAGAAAGATGTTTGCTTTAAGAAATCCAGGGAATATTTTGGGCTATTGATTGAAGATAAGATGGAAAGTGGTCAAAAAAGGAGATTGAAAGAGGAGAAACATAAATAATTTTAGGAATCATGTGAGTGAAATTGAACCAGAAATAGCTTGAATTTAAATCTGATTGACCATTTTATCTACTAATGTGAGCAAAAATCCTTTGGAAGAAATGGATAGCTAGCAGTAGTCAACAAAAAAGTTCCTATTATCTAGGGTTATGCAAAACAGATCACCAAGCAAGGTTGGATGCATGGAGACTAGGGGGTGCTTGGGCATGGTGCCACTGGGAAGACCCAGTGTGATCCAGAGGGTGGTAGGAGAGGGAGGTGGGCAGGGGGAC
>JAJLRB010002670.1:0-13632 GCA_020976825.1 Odocoileus hemionus | reverse complement strand
AGTTGGGGTAGGTATGCCCGTGCATGTCTGGACACACTCCCTGCAGCCTGCCCCTTCGTGGGGCAGTAGCCCTGGACGCCAGGAAGGCCTGGGCAAGGCTGGCCAAGGGCAGGGGCCTCGCTGGGTTGTGCCTCTGGCCTGTGGGGCCTCCCAGCAGAACCGGCCCTCTCCCTCTGGCACACCTCCCCGCCTGCCTCCAAAGGCCGTTTTGGAAGCACTCTGGCCGGCTGTTCCCGCAAATCGCGCACACTGCTCTGAAACCCGGGAGAAAAGTGCTTTGGGGTGGTCCTCTCTCCGGCCCCATGGCCCCGAGCCTGGGGACCAGCTCGGGGGTCCACACTCCCAGGCCAAGGCCCAACTCCATGCACACGTCTGTTCCTGCCCCCTGCCCCTTCAGAGAGCTCGGCTGAGCCAGAGTCTGTCAGGCAGCTCCCTGGCAGCCCCAGCAGCTCCGCCTGGGTGGGAAGAGGCAGAGCCGACCTAGGATCACAGTGGGCCTCTTGCTCTCCCTGCTCCCCTGAGGCAGCTGGGGCAAAGACGGCTTGGGCATCCACCCCGTTGCTCCCCTCTTCCCTCTGCCAGAAGGCTCTGCCTCCTGGGACGTTGCAGTGTGGAGACAGCCCCTGCCAGCTCCTTCCCACCCAGTAGGCCTCAGCTGAGGCCTAGGCCCAGGGGAAAGGCCCTAGCGGGGCTGAGTTGGGGTAGCTGCCCGTGCATGTCTGGACACACTCCCTGCAGCCTGCCCCTTCGTGGGGCAGTAGCCCTGGACGCCAGGAAGGCCTGGGCAAGGCTGGCCAAGGGCAGGGGCCTCGCTGGGTTGTGCCTCTGGCCTGTGGGGCCTCCCAGCAGAACCGGCCCTCTCCCTCTGGCACACCTCCCCGCCTGCCTCCAAAGGCCGTTTTGGAAGCATTACCCTAACCCTAACCCTATCCTATGCCCTAGCCCTAGCCCTAGCCCAAGCCTAGCCCTAACCCTAACCCTAGCCTAACCCTAACCTAACGCTACCCATAAACCCTAAACGTCCATATCCTATAAACCCTAACCCTAACCCTACCTAACCCTAACCCTAACCCTAACACTAAACCCTAACCCTAACCCTACACTCCTAACCATAAACCCTAAACCTAAACTTAACCTAACCCTAACCCTAACGCCCATTGCCTTGACATTTGACCCTAGACCTACCCGAACCTAACCCTAGCCCTAAGCCTAACCTTACCATATCCCTAACCCTAAAATACCCTAAACCCGTGATACACTAACCCTAACCCTTACCTATCCCGTCCTAGCCCTATGCCGATGACTACGAACCCTTTCCCTATCCCTATACACTTTCCCTAAAACTAACCCTAACCCTAACACTAACTAACCATACCCTAACCCTATCCCTAGCCCTTGCCTAACCCTAACCCTATCCCTAACCGCTAAATCCTAACCCTAACACGAAACCCTAACCCTAACTCTAACCTAACCCTAACCCTATAACCCTAGCCCTAGCCTAGCCCTAGCCCATGCCTAGCCTATCCCTAACCTAGCCACCTTACCCTAAACCCTACGCTAACCCCTTTCCCATAAACCTGACCTTATCCCTAACCCTAACATATCCATATCCCTAACCCGTAACCCTTAAACCCTTAACTAACCCTAACCCTAACCCTATCCCTAACCTAAAACCCTAACCCTCAACCACTAAAAACGAACCAGACCCTAAGCTAGCCCTTGCCCTTAAGCCCTAGTCCTACCCCTAACCCTAACCCTAGCCTAGATAACCCTAACCCTATCCCTAACCCTTACCCTAACCCTAAACTAACCCTAACCGTAACCTTTTTACACTAACCCTAACCCTCAACCCTAGCCCTAGCCCTAGCCCTAGCCTAGCCTACACTAACCCTAACCCACCCTAACATATCCCTAAGCCGTGACCCTAAACCCTATCACTAACCCCATAACCCTAACCCTAACCCTAAACCCTAACCCTAACCCCTAGCCCTTACCTAACCTATTCCCTAACCCTAAAACCTAACCCTACCACTAACCTAAACCCTAACACTAACCTAACCCTAACCCTAAACCCTAGCCTAGCCTAGCCCTAGCCATAGCCCTAGCCCTAAAACCCTAATCCCTAAACCCTAGCCCTACCCTAACCCTAACCCTAACCTAACCCTAACCCTAACCTGAGTTGGGGGTTGATGCCGTGCATGTAGGGGATACATTCCCCTGCAGCCTGCCCCTTCGTGGGGCAGTAGCATGGACGGCAGGGAAGCCTGGGCAAGGCTGGCCAAGGGCAGGGGCTCGCTGGGTTGTGCCTCTGGCCTGTGGGGCCTCCAGCAGAACACAAGGGCCCTCTCCCTCTGGCAGACCTCCTCGCCTGCCTCCAAATGCCGTTTGGAAGCACTCTGGGGCCGGCTGCTTCCCGCAAATCGCGCACAATACTCTGAAACCGGGAGAAAAAGTGCTTTGGGGTGGTCCTCTCTCAGGGCCCATGGCCTCCTCGAGCCTGGGGACCAGCTCGGGGGTCCACACTCCAGGCCAAAGGCCCTAACTGCATGCACTCGTCTGTTCCTGCCCCCTAGCCCCTTCAGAGCAGCTCGGCTGAGCAGAGTCTGTCAGGCAGCTCCCTGGCAGCCCAGCAGCTCCGCTGGGTGGGAAGAGGCAGAGCACGTCCCTAGGATCACAGTGTGCCTCTTGCTCTCCCTGCTCCCTTAAGCAGTGGGGCAGAAGACGGCTTGGGCATCCACCCCGTGCTTCCTCCTCTTCCCTCTGCAGAAGCTCTGCCTCCTGGGGACGTTGCAGTGTGGAGACAGCCCCTGCTGCCCTTCCACCAGTAGGCCACAGCTGAGGCTCTAGGCCCAGGGAAAGGCCCTCGCGGGGCTGAGTTGGGGTAGGGCCCGTGCATGTTGGCATTTCCCCCTTGCAGCCTCCCTTTCCCAGGGGGCATTTCCCCCTGCTTTCCCAAAAAGGGCCTGGGCAGGCGGGAAAAAAGGGAAGGGCCCTGGCTGGGTTCGCCTCCCCCAAGTGGGGCCCCCCGCAAAACCCGGGCCCCCCTCTCCCTCTGGAGCCAACCCCGCCTGCCCCCAAAAGGCCGTTTTCGAAGCAGTCGGGCCATTTGTGCCCGCAAATCGCGGAATGCCCCTGAAACCCCTCACCCCACACCCACACCCCTAACCCAAACCACACGCTAACCCAACCCTCCCTACACCCTACCCCCAACCCCAAACCCTCACCCTCGACCCTACCCCCATACACCAACCCCCTACACCCACACCCACACCCTAACCCCTAACCCTACCCAAAACCCTCACCTACCCCCCTACCCCTCCCCCAAGACCCTAACCCAAACCCTACCCCTCCCCCTCACCCAAACCCTAACCCTAACCCTAAAAACCAAACCCCTACCCTAACCCTAACCCTAACCCTAAACCCAAACCCCTACAACCCTCAACCCTAACCCTAACCCTCACCCTAACCCAACCCCAAACCCTAACCCCTAACCTCTAACCCCTAACCCTAAACCCTAACCACGACACCCTAACCCAAACCCTAACCCCCTAACACCCTAACCCAAACCCTAACCCAAACCCTAACCCAAACCTACCCAAACACCCTAACCCCTAACCCTAACCCTAGACCCTAACCCTAACCCTAACCCAAACCCTAACCCTAACCCTAACCCTAACCCTAACCCTAACCCAACCCTAACCCCCAACCCTAACCCTAACCCACCCCCTAACCCTAACCCAAACCCTAATCCCCTACACCCTAACCCAAACACCCACAACCCTAACCCCTCAACCCTACCCCCCACACCCTACCCTAACCTAAACCCAAACCCTAACCCCCAACCCCCTAACCCCCAACCCCTATCCCTAACCCCAAACCCCAACCCCAACCCCACCCACAACTCCAAACCCCAACCCCAACCCCAACCCCAACCCCAACCCCAACCCCAACCCAAGCCCTAGCCTTAGCCCAGCCTAACCCTAACCCAACCCAAAGCCCTAACCCTAACCCTAACCTAACCCTAACCCCTACCCTGGAGTTGGGGTAGCTGCCCGTGCATGTCTGGATCACACTCCCTGCAGCCTGCCCCTTCGTGGGGCAGTAGCCCTGGACGCCAGGAAGGCCTGGGCAAGGCTGGCCAAGGGCAGGGGCCTCGCTGGGTTGTGCCTCTGTGCCTGTGGGGCCTCCCAGCAGAAACCGGCCCTCTCCCTCTGGCACACCTCCCCGCCTGCCTCCAAAGGCGTTTTGGAAGCACTCTGGCCGGCTGTTCCCGCAAATCGCGCACACACTGAGCTCTGAAACCCGGGAGAAAAGTGCTTTGGGGTGGTCCTCTCTCCGGGCCCATGGCCCCGAGCCTGGGGGACCAGCTCGGGGGTCCACACTCCCAGGCCAAGGCCCCAACTCCATGCACACGTCTGTTCCTGCCCCCTCGCCCCTTCAGAGAGCTCGGCTGAGCCAGAGTCTGTCAGGCAGCTCCCTGGCAGCCCCAGCAGCTCCGCCTGGGTGGGAAGAGGCAGAGCCGACCTAGGATCACAGTGGGCCTCTTGCTCTCCCTGCTCCCGCTGAGGCAGCTGGGGGCAAAGACGGCTTGGGCATCCACCCCGTTGCTCCCCTCTTCCCTCTGCCAGAAGGCTCTGCCTCCTGGGACGTTGCAGTGTGGAGACAGCCCCTGCCAGCCACCTTCCCACCAGTAGGCCTCAGCTGAGGCCTAGGCCCAGGGGAAAGGCCCTAGCGGGGCTGAGTTGGGGTAGCTGCCCCGTGCATGTCTGGACACACTCCCTGCAGCCTGCCCCTTCGTGGGGCAGTAGCCCTGGACGCCAGGAAGGCCTGGGCAAGGCTGGCCAAGGGCAGGGGCTCGCTGGGTTGTGCCTCTGGCCTGTGGGGCCTCCCAGCAGAACCGGCCTCTCCCTCTGGCACACCTCCCCGCCTGCCTCCAAAGGCCGTTTTGGAAAGCACTCTGGCCGGCTGTTCCCGCAAATCGCGCACACTGCTCTGAAACCCGGGGAGAAAAGTGCTTTGGGGGTGGTCCTCTCTCCGGGCCCATGGCCCCGAGCCTGGGGACCAGCTCGGGGGTCCACACTCCCAGGCCAAGGCCCAACTCCATGCACACGTCTGTTCCTGCCCCCTGCCCCTTCAGAGAGCTCGGCTGAGCCAGAGTCTGTCAGGCAGCTCCCTGGCAGCCCAGCTCTTGCTCTCCCTGCTCCCCTGAGGCAGCTGGGGCAAAGACGGCTTGGGCATCCACCCCGTTGCTCCCCTCTTCCCTCTGCCAGAAGGCTCTGCCTCCTGGGACGTTGCAGTGTGGAGACAGCCCCTGCCAGCACCTTACCACCCAGTAGGCCTCAGCTGAGGCCTAGGCCCAGGGGAAAGGCCCTAGCGGGGCTGAGTTGGGGTAGCTGCCCGTGCATGTCTGGACACACTCCCTGCAGCCTGCCCCTTCGTGGGGCAGTAGCCCTGGACGCCAGGAAGGCCTGGGCAAGGCTGGCCAAGGGCAGGGGCCTCGCTGGGTTGTGCCTCTGGCCTGTGGGGCCTCCCAGCAGAACCGCCCTCTCCCTCTGGCACACCTCCCCGCCTGCCTCCAAAGGCCGTTTTGGAAGCACTCTGGCCGGCTGTTCCCGCAAATCGCGCACACTGCTCTGAAACCCGGGAGAAAAGTGCTTTGGGGTGGTCCTCTCTCCGGGCCCATGGCCCCGAGCCTGGGGACCAGCTCGGGGGTCCACACTCCCAGGCCAAGGCCCAACTCCATGCACACGTCTGTTCCTGCCCCCTGCCCCTTCAGAGAGCTCGGCTGAGCCAGAGTCTGTCAGGCAGCTCCCTGGCAGCCCCAGCAGCTCCGCCTGGGTGGGAAGAGGCAGAGCCGACCTAGGATCACAGTGGGCCTCTTGCTCTCCCTGCTCCCCTGAGGCAGCTGGGGCAAAGACGGCTTGGGCATCCACCCCGTTGCTCTCCCCTCTTCCCTCTGCCAGAAGGCTCTGCCTCCTGGGACGTTGCAGTGTGGAGACAGCCCCTGCCAGCACCTTCCCACCCAGTAGGCCTCAGCTGAGGCCTAGGCCCAGGGGAAAGGCCCTAGCGGGGCTGAGTTGGGGGTAGCTGCCCGTGCATGTCTGGGACACACTCCCTGCAGCCTGCCCCTTCGTGGGGCAGTAGCCCTGGACGCCAGGAAGGCCTGGGCAAGGCTGGCCAAGGGCAGGGGCCTCGCTGGGTTGTGCCTCTGGCCTGTGGGGCCTCCCAGCAGAACCGGCCCTCTCCCTCTGGCACACCTCCCCGCCTGCCTCCAAAGGCCGTTTTGGAAGCACTCTGGCCGGCTGTTCCCGCAAATCTAACCCTAACCCTAAAACCTCACCCTACCCTAACCCCAACCCTAACCCTAAACCCAAACCTAACCCTAAACCCTCACACTAACCCTAACCCGAACCCTAACCACTAACCCTAAACCCTATACCTAACATCTCTTTACACGTAACACCTCACACCCTAAACACTAAACCCTAACACTACCACCGCTAACCGCTAACCTAACACCTAAACCCTATAAACCACTAACCGCTAACCCTAACCCTAACGCCTAACCCGATACCTAACCCAACCCTAACCCTAACACCTGAACCCTGAGTTGGGGTAGGTGCCCGTGGGCATTGACTGGAAACACTCCCTGCTAGCCTGCCCTATCGTGGGCATGACCGTGGACGCCAGAAGGCCTGGGCAGGCTGGCCAAGGGCTGGGTCCTCGTGGGTTGTGCCTCTGGCCTGTGGGCTCCCATCAGAACCGCCAGTCCATCTGCAGGACCTTCTCCACTGCCTCCTCCAAAGGCCGTTTGGAAGCACTCTGCCGGGCTGTTCCCGCAAATCCGAAAACACTGCACTGAAACCCGGGAGAAAGCTTTGGGGTTGTCCTCTATCCGCCCCATGCCCCGAGCCGGGAACCACTCGGGGGTTCCACACACCCAGCCAAGGCCCAATTCCATGTACAACGCTGTTCCTGCCCAAGCCCCTTCAGAGACTCGCTGACCAGAGTCCTTCAGCAGCTTCCTGGCACCCTAGCATCTTTCCGCCTGCGAGGGAAAAGGCAGAGCCGACCAAGGATCACAGTGTGGCCTCATTGCTCTCCCCGCTCCCCTGAGGAAGCTGAGGCCATAAGACGGCATTGGGCATCCACCTCCGTTGCTCTCTCACCTCTATCCCCTCTGCCAGTAAGGCTCTGCCTCCTGTGGACGTATCAGTGTGTAGACAACGCCGCCAGCATCCTTTCACACAGGAGGCCTTCAGCTGAGGCCAGACCCAAGGGAAGGCCCTAGCGGGGCTGAGTTGGGCTAGGTCCCCGTGCTTGTCTGGACCACCCCAGCAACCTCCCCCTTTGGGGAAGTAGCCCTGGACGCCGGGAAAGGCCGGGGCAAGGCTGGCCAGGGCGGGGGCCCTGGGGGTTTGGGTGCCTCGGGCCCTGTGGGGCCTCCCAGAAACCCGGCCCTTCCCTCGGGCAGACCACCCCGCCCCCTTAAAAGGGGCCGTTTTCAAAAGCAGTCTGGAAAGTTGTCCCCGCAAATGCGGACAGTGCTCTGAAATCCAAACCCCAAACCCCAAACCCCCTAACCCTAATTCAAACCCAAACCCCTTAACCCAAAAACGCAAACCCCTAAACCCTAATCCAAACCCAAAACCCTAACCAAAACCCAAAAAACCCTAACCCTAACGTTTAAACCCAAACCCTTTAAACCAACCAAACCTAATTTTTTCCCAAACCCAAACCATAAAAATTTCCCTAGCCAAACCCCTTTAGCCCTCCCCTGCACAAACCCCTAACACAAACCCCTACCCCAAACCCAAACCCCTTTAAACCCCCTAAAACCCTAACCCTAACCCTAACCCTAACACTCCCCTAAACTAACCAAACCCCAAACCCTAACCCAAACCCCAAAACCCCCAAACCCCTAACCCTATCCCAAACCCCTAAACCCAAACCCAAAACAAAAAACCCAAAAAACCCTAACCCTTCCCCCTACCCTTTCCCCCTACCCCAAAGCCTACCCAAACCCCTAACCCAAAACCCTACCCCTTTCGTTTAACCCAAAACCCCTTAAACCAAAACCCCTAACCTGCCCCCAAAACCCAAACCCCAAACCCCTACCCAAACCCTAACTCAAACCCCAAAAACCAAAACCCAAAACCCCAAACCCCTAAAAATAACCCAAACCCAAACCCCCAAAAACCCTACCCCTACCCCTTGGCCCAGCCTAGCCCTACCCCAAAACCCAAAACCCTTTAACCCCTAGCCCAAACCCTCCCCTAACCCTACCCTAAACCCTAACCCTAACCCTAGCCCAAAAAAATAACCCAAAACCTACCCCTTTATCCCTAACCCAAAACCCCAAAAACCTTTAAACCCCAAAAACCCTAACCCTAACACTAACCCTAACACTACCCCTAGCCCTAGCCTTCCCCTAGCCTACCCCTAGCCCTAGCCAAGCCAAACCCAAAAACCCTCCCCCAAAAACCCTAGCCCAAAACCCTAACCCAAAACCCTAATCCTGAGTTGGGGAAGCTCCCCGTGCATGTCGGACACACCCCCCTGCAGCCTCCCCCTTCGTGGGGCATTTCCCCGGGGGGGACGCCGGGAAAGGGCCGGGGCAAGGCTGCCCAAAGGGCATGGGCCTCGTGGGTTGTCCCTCTGGCCTGGGGGGGCCTCCCAGCAAAACCCGGGGCCCTCCCCCTTTCTGGCACCCTCCCCCCCTGCCCCAAAAGGCCCCCTTTTTGGGAAGATTTGGGCCCGGTTTTCCCACAAATCGGCACACTCCCTCTAAAAACCCGGGAGAAAAGTGTTTTGGGGTGGTCCTTTCCGGGCCCCATGGCCCGAGCCGGGGGACCAGCTCGGGGGCCCAAAACCCAGGCCGGGGCCCAACTCCAGGGAAAAGGGGGGTCTTTTTCCTTTCCCCCCTGCCCCTTCAGAGAGCTCGGCTGACCCAGAGTCTGTCGGGCAGCCTCCCTGGCACCCCGCAGTTCCGCCTGGGTGGGAAGACCCCAGAGCCGCCCTAGGATCACAGTGAGCCTCTTGCTCTCCCTCCCTCCATTTGAGGCAGCGGGGGAAAGGTCCCTTTTGGCCCCAACCCCGTTCCCTTCCCCCCTTTCCTTGCCGAAGGCTCTGCCCCCCTGGGACGTTGCAGTGGGGAAAGGAACCCCCCCCCTGCCACCCACCTTCCCCCCAGTGGGCCTAGCTGAGGCCTGGGCCCCAGGGGAAAGGCCCTAGGGGGGCTGGTTGGGCTAGGTGCCCGTGATGTCGGGACACACCCCCAGAAAAACCTCCCCCTTTAGGGGGCGTAGCCCGGGGACCCCGGAAGGTTTGGGCAAGGCTGGCCAAGGGGGGGGCCTCGGGGGTTGTGCCTCGGGCCTTGGGGGGCCCTTTCCCGGGCAAAACCCGGGCCCCCCTCCCCTGGCAGACCACCCCGCCTGCCCCCCAAAGGCCGTTTTCCCAAAGCAGTCGGGCCAGTTGTGCCCGCAAATCGCGGCCCAGGGGCTCTGAAACCCCTAACCCAAACCCAAACCCCCAAACCCTTTTTTTCCAAAAACCCCAAAACCTAAACCCAAACGCAAACCCCAAAACCCTAATCCAAAACCCTTTAACCCAAAACCAAACCCCAAAACCCCAAACCCTAACGCTTACCCAAACCCCAAAAAACCAAACCCAAAACCCTCCCCCAAAACCTAACCCTAACCCTAAAACCTACCCCTAGCACAAACCCCCTACCCCTTACCCCCTAGAAACTAACCCAAACACTCCCCCTACCCCAAAACTTTAAACCCAAACCCAAAAACCCTAAAACCTAACCAAACCCCTAACCCTAACACAAAACCCTTTAAATAACACAACCCAAACCCTAACCCAACCTAAACCCAAAACCCTAAAAATATCCCTAACCCTAAACCCAAACCCTTTAAAAATCCCCCCAAAACCCAAACCCCTTTTAGCCTGCCCTACCCCTAGCCCAAGCCCAAAACCCCTAAACCCAAAACCCTAGCCCTAACGCAAAACCCTAACCCAAAACCTAAACCTAAACCTGCCCCAAACCCAAACCCCTTTAACCCTAACCCTACCCAAAACCCAAAACCTTTTAACCCAAAACCAAAACCCCTTAAACCCAAAACCCAAACCCACAAACCCTAACCCAAACCCCTAAACCCTACCCCTTACCCCTTGACCTACCCCTACCCCTACCCCAAAGCCAAACCCCTCCCCCTTTAGCCCTAACCCTAGCCCAACCCCTAGCCCAAAACCCAAACCCCTTAAACCCGGGGCCCAAACCCCCTGAGTTGGGGTAGCTGCCCGTGCATGTCTGGACACACTCCCTGCAGCCTGCCCCTTCGTGGGGCAGTACCCTGGACGCCAGGAAGGCCTGGGGCAAGGCTGGCCAAGGGCGGGGGCCTCGCTGGGTTGTGCCTCTGGCCTGTGGGGCCTCCCAGCAGAACGGCCCTCTCCCTCTGGCACACCTCCCCGCCTGCCTCCAAAGGCCGTTTTGGAAGCACTCTGGCGGACTGTTCCCGCAAATCGCGCACACTGCTCTGAAACCCGGGAGAAAAAGTGCTTTGGGGTGGTCCTCTCTCGGGCCCATGGCCCCGAGCCTGGGGACCAGCTCGGGGGTCCACACTCCCAGGCCAAGGCAACTCTCATGCACACAGTCTGTTCCTGCCCCCTGCCCCTTCAGAGAGCTCGGCTGAGCCAGAGTCTGTCAGGCAGCTCCCTGGCAGCCCCAGCAGCTCCGCCTGGGTGGGAAGAGGCAGAGCCGACCTAGGATCACAGTGGGCCTCTTGCTCTCCATGCTCCCCTGAGGCAGCTGGGGCAAAGACGGCTTGGGCATCCACCCCGTTGCTCCCCTCTTCCCTCTGCCAGAAGGCTCTGCCTCCTGGGACGTTGCAGTGTGGAGACAGCCCTGCCAGCACCTTCCCACCAGTAGGCCTCAGCTGAGGCCTAGGCCCAGGGGAAAGGCCCTAGCGGGGCTGAGTTGGGGGTAGCTGCCTGTGCATGTCTGGACACACTCCCTGGCAGCCTGCCCCTTCGTGGGGGCAGTAGCCCTGGACGCCAGCCGAAGGGCTCTGGGCAAGGCTGGCCAAGGGCAGGGGCCTCGCTGGGTTGTTGCTCTTGACCTGTGGGGCCTCCCAGCAGAACGGCCCTCTCCCTCTGGCACCACCTCCCCGCCTGCCTCCACAAATGGCCGTTCTTGGAATGCCACTTTGGGCCAGATGCTGTTCCCGCAAATCGCGCCACCACTGCTCTGAAAATCCTAACTAACCCTAACCCTAAACCCTAATCCTAACCCTAACTAACCAAACGTAACCGAAAACCTAATCCTAACACTAACCTATACTAAAGCTAACTAACGCTTACTAACCTAAAACAATCCTAACCCTAAAACTAACCTTACACTGACCTTAGCCCTGCCTAACAATACGCAACATCCCAAAAACCACTCACCCCAACAAACCACACCCAAAAACCCACCCACCACCCCCCACCACCACCCAACAACCACACCACAACACCACCACCCACCAACCACCACCACTACTACCTAAATCCACTCAACTCACAACCCCTACCACCAACCTACACCCCCATCAACCAACACCCCAACCAACACCACCCACCAACACCAAACCACCATCCCAAACCAACACCACTCCCCCACCCACCACCACACTAACCCAATAACTAATACCCATACCCCAAAATAACCCTAACCCAAACCCCAAAACCAAACCCTAACTAAACTAACCCTAACCCAAACCCCAAACCCCTAAACCCAAACCCAAAAACCCCTTTCCCCCAAACCCCAAACCCCCCCTAACAAAAAACCCCAAAACCAAACCCCAAACCCTAGCCCAAAACCCCTACCCCCAAGCCCTACCCCAAACCCTAACCCAAAACCTAGCCCTAAGCCCCCCTTTAACCCAAAACCTTTAAACCCAAAACCTGACCCTCCCCCAAACCCTAACCCAAAACCCTCCCCTAACCCTAACTCAACCCAAAAATTTAAAACCCAAACCTTTAAACCCCTTAACCCCCTTAAACCCCCCCAAACCAAACGTTTCCCCTAGCCCTAGCCCTCCCCCTAGCCCTAGCCCAAAGCCAAACCCAAACCCCTTAGCCCAAACCTTTACCCTAACCTGCCCTAACCAAACCCCCAAACCCTTTTACCCCAAACCCAAACCCAACCCTACCCCAAACCCTCTGGCACACCCCCGCCTGCCTCCAAAGGCCGTTTTGGAAGCACTCTGGCCGGCTGTTCCCGCAAATCGCGCACACTGCTCTGAAACCCGGAGAAAAGTGCTTTGGGGTGGTCCTCTCTCCGGGCCCATGGCCCCGAGCCTGGGGACCAGCTCGGGGGTCCACACTCCCAGGCCAAGGCCCAACTCCATGCACACGTCTGTTCCTGCCCCCCCTGCCCCTTCAGAGAGCTCGGCTGAGCCAGAGTCTGTCAGGCAGCTCCCTGGCAGCCCCAGCAGCTCCGCCTGGGTGGGAAGAGGCAGAGCCGACCTAGGATCACAGTGGGCCTCTTGCTCTCCCCTGCTCCCCTGAGGCAGCTGGGGCAAAGACGGCTTGGGCATCCACCCCGTTGCTCCCCTCTTCCCTCTGCCAGAAGGCTCTGCCTCCTGGGACGTTGCAGTGTGGAGACAGCCCCTGCCAGCACCTTCCCACCCAGTAGGCCTCAGCTGAGGCCTAGGCCCAGGGGAAAGGCCCTAGCGGGGCTGAGTTGGGGTAGGCTGCCCGTGCATGTCTGGACACACTCCCTGCAGCCTGCCCTTCGTGGGGCAGTAGCCCTGGACGCCAGGAAGGCCTGGGCAAGGCTGGCCAAGGGCAGGGGCCTCGCTGGGTTTGTGCCTCTGGCCTGTGGGGCCTCCCAGCAGAACCGGCCCTCTCCCTCTGGCACACCTCCCCGCCTGCCTCCAAAGGCCGTTTTGGAAGCACTCTGGCCGGCTGTTCCCGCAAATCGCGCACACTGCTCTGAAACCCGGGAGAAAAGTGCTTTGGGGTGGTCCTCTCTCCGGGCCCATGGCCCCGAGCCTGGGGACCAGCTCGGGGGTCCACACTCCCAGGCCAAGGCCCAACTCCATGCACACGTCTGTTCCTGCCCCCTGCCCCTTCAGAGAGCTCGGCTGAGCCAGAGTCTGTCAGGCAGCTCCCTGGCAGCCCCAGCAGCTCCGCCTGGGTGGGAAGAGGCAGAGCCGACCTAGGATCACAGTGGGCCTCTTGCTCTCCCTGCTCCCCTGAGGCAGCTGGGGCAAAGACGGCTTGGGATCCACCCCGTTGCTCCCCTCTTCCCTCTGCCAGAAGGCTCTGCCTCCTGGGACGTTGCAGTGTGGAGACAGCCCCTGCCAGCACCTTCCCACCCAGTAGGCCTCAGCTGAGGCCTAGGCCCAGGGGAAAGGCCCTAGCGGGGCTGAGTTGGGGTAGCTGCCCGTGCATGTCTGGACACACTCCCTGCAGCCTGCCCCCTTCGTGGGGCAGTAGCCCTGGACGCCAGGAAGGCCCTGGGCAAGGCTGGCCAAGGGCAGGGGCCTCGCTGGGTTGTGCCTCTGGCCTGTGGGGCCTCCCAGCAGAACCGGCCCTCTCCCTCTGGCACACCTCCCCCCCTGCCTCCAAAGGCCGTTT
>JAJLRB010002669.1:0-13637 GCA_020976825.1 Odocoileus hemionus | reverse complement strand
ATGTTTTTTGAGTGGCAGATCCATTTTTTTCTAGCAAATAATTTTATCAAATTTAATGTACCTCAATGGATTACCGTTAGGTTCCTTGGAGTTATGCCCTTAGAATCTATCTGATTTCATAAACAGGGAACTAATTGTGCTCTAGATGAGGAAAAAGAACAAGAAAAACTTAATATTTCCCTAGGGAATATAAGAATGATAGCGGATTGAATTGGACCAACCAAAAAAAAAAAGATGAATTTGTTCGATATAAGACCATTGCTAAATTACATTTCATCTTAGGATGGATAGTTTTACTTCATAGGTAAAAAAAAGTAGATAAATTCAAATATTTTATATGCATATTTTATTTAAACCTAAAATAAAATGTACTATTTAAGTTTATATGCTTTGATTAATAATAAATAATGAACATACATTACACTTTTACATTATGCAACCCAAGAATGAGAAATATCATATTTATTATCTTGGATCACATTTCGTAATTCTCCTTTGTTCTAATCACTTGTTTTTTCCCCTTTAGAGGGAATAAGAAATTATTAATTATTCACTAGTGTGTTTTACTTCCATTCTGTTTTCTTGGTTCTTGCTTTTGTCTTTAAGTTTGGTAACTTGCATATATTGAAAGCATAGAACGAATATATTTTAAGTGTGATATTTTCCTGTTTGAGATTCTTACTTACAAGAATTATATCCAAATGTGTGTAGTTTGGTCTGGCAATTCCACTTTTTCCTCTCCAATATTTATTTTATTACTAAGTTTTTTCCTTTGACTTGTTGTTATAAACCTGGAAATTCAGTCATTTTCATCCATTATGCAGTAGTCTGTTGCACACAACATCACAATTTTATTTAACTGAAATTAATTAACCATTCCTTTGTAGATATCTATTAGAATGTAATTAGTATTATTTTGGATTTGTTAATATACATGACTGCTATACGAAATTTTTGGTCCTTACGAAGCTTTTTTGTAACATGCCAAAAAATGATGGATCAAAGGATATGTGAATAGATTATACACTGTTTTAAAAAGTAATAAACAAAATTTTCTCCCATCCATGTACTCAAGCCAGCACCTGACCCTGCTTAACTTCTGATATCAAATGAAATCAGATGCGTTCAGGTGGTAATGGCAGTAGACAAAATTTTCTAAAGAGTTACATAGTTCATACCCAATCTGTATAATTATCATAGATTTATATTCTTTTAATTTTTTTGGTAATATTCAAACTTCTTAGTTATGGAATTTTAGTAAATGTTATGTTTCTGTTTCATTTCCACACATTTTTTTCATGAAGGATAGTTTTATTAGATACACAATTCTAGGTTGATATTTACTTTTGAACAACACCTTGGTAATATTTTTTCACTTTCTTTTTGGTATCATTTGTTGATGCAAAAAAAAAAAAAATGCTGTCCCTTCTAATTGTTTGCCCCTTTATAAATGGACCTGTGTTTTCTCTATATCCATTTTTAAGGTTCTTTTACTTTGTTCTGAAGCTTCAATATAATGAATTTGGACTTGACTAATTTTTTATTTGTGCCATTTATAATACAGATTCATGTATTTCATGAATTTATATTACCATTAACTGTCAGGACTAGAAATTTGTAGCTATTTTTTCTCAATTCACTTTTTAAATTTTTCTTCCACTACCACAAACAAATGTAACTGTACATTTTCCTTCTGTCCCCTATATCTCTTGATTATTTTCCTAATTGTCACTTCCTTTTCAGGGAATTACTTAGTCTGGGTGATTTCTTCTGATACATTTTCCAGCTTTCTTATCTCTTTCTTCAGTTGTTTACTATCTGCAGATTAATATGTACATTGGCTTTTTTTTCCCCCAAGGAATTTATTTTACATCTAAAAAAATCTTCATTTATAATTTGTTTTCAGATATTTCTGTTTCAATTCTGATGTCCCCTTTGTTGCAATTTTTCTAGTTCTAGTTGCATTTGTTCTTTTAAATATTTCTTACATAGTTGTTTTTATATTACATGTTTGTAGTCTCAAAATTTGTAGTCCTTCAAGGTCAAAATCAGTTATTTGCTTTTCATGCTTGTTTTCCAATGTCTTTATTGGCCCTTGGCCATGAACTCATTGCTTGACCCTAACTTCTGTGAATATAAAAGGGATTAAATTAAGGAAAATTTATTCCAGAGAGGATTTAACTTTACTTCTACCAATATCCAATGGTCCATTACTGAACTGAAAGCAATTTAGGCCCCTGTAAAATTAATGAAGCAGTGTTGGATCCCAGAATCAACTTTTGTATTTTTCCAGCTGATTCAAGACTTAGTACCTAATCCACTTCAACTAGTAGCATTTTCCTCTAAGGAAAAATTAGTCTTATTGGCAACCAATCCACTGCCAGCAAAGGCTTTCTTGAAAATGAAGGGTTGTTCCTGAACCACAAAAGATGACAATATTCTTGGCCTCTGGAGAAGAATTCAGTCCAGGGCCAGAGACGAGGTTTGATCACTCAGACCTTTGTGTAAGAAAGTTTTATTAAAATATAAAAGAGGTAGAGAAAGCTTCTGACATAGACATCAGAAGAGGGCAGAAAGAGTGCCTCCTGGCTAGTCTTTAGCCAAATGGCATATAGCTACCACCAGTCTGCTGATTAGAGAAAGGAAATGTCTCAAAATTCAGAGAATGGCAAGTGGCCCCTCAGCCGCAACATG
Source organism: Odocoileus hemionus (assembly GCA_020976825.1). Lineage (NCBI taxonomy): Eukaryota > Metazoa > Chordata > Mammalia > Artiodactyla > Cervidae > Odocoileus > Odocoileus hemionus. The sequence goes on along the minus strand of JAJLRB010002669.1, from coordinate 10,943 downwards.
CATTTTGAGATAACATTGGCACAAGGTGAGTTGTCCCAGGCCATAAAATGATTGACATGAATCTTGAAGAAAGGCAGGTTTCCAAGCAAATGCAAGTCTCATTAACCTAGCTTAAGGGAACATTTGCATGAGTAAAACATACTGGTTTGTCAAGTCTGTTCTGAGTCTTAGGGGGAACCTACTTGAAGACAGAGTCTAGGGTAAATACATAGTTCGTTAACATAGCTTAAGATACACATTTCCATAAGAAAAATACATCGGTTAATTCAAGGTTTGAGAAAAGTTAAGTTCAGGTGGAGTCAGGTGTCTTCATGGCAACACAGAATTTTAAGAGAAACCTCTTTTTAAATTTTGTATAGAGAAGGGGAAAAAATCTTAACACTTGTAGTTTTGTTTCCTCCTGCCACTTAAGAGAGAGAGAAAAAAGTGTCTGACACTTGCAGCCTGTTTCCTCTGTTTGGAGACCTCTGGCCTTCCCCCCTGCTGCCCTCTCAGGGGAAGTAAAAAAAAAAGATGGGGAAGGGACTGTAGTTGGAGAACTGTTTTTTTTTACCATTTAAGAGAGTGTGGTGCTCCATTGTGATGGTCTATCCATGGTACTACCTCAGTGAGCACCTTTTTAATCAAAAGATTAGAAAAATGAATTTAAGATAATGTCATCACTAATGTCGTCACTACAAATTTAAAATTTATATTTGAGTCATGGAAGTTGAATCATTAACCCTTTTACAGAAAGATATGTCTTTCTGATGAGTTTATGGCTTATAAAAAAACTGACATATATTGCTGTCTATGGAAAAAATTATTTCTAGAAACAATTATTTAATCTTCTACCTTTTCCCATCCCACTGGCTGTTTGTAGAGGGAATTGATTAAAAAGATATAAATATTTGAGGAATGAAATTGAATAGACAAAGGTGGACCAAATAGGATGTCTTGAAGGACTAATGAGATTTAAAATTATGCAAATAAAACCTTGGTTGAATTTGCATGACAATTTCAACTTGATGACATATATACACTGTAAGTTCAATATTTAAGAAAAACAATAAAATTACAAATCAATTCTACTAGATTTGATAAGAATCCCCAAAGGCATGCTGGGATGTGAGAGGTTAAAACTAACTAAACTGATGAGCTAATATTATTTTTAGATTTATCTATTTACCTTCAGTAGTTCTTAAATTTTCCTCCCTACATTTTTCCAACTAAGGAGTTAGGGAAAAAATAAAATAACATAGTGTCAGTGTTCATTCTGTTCTGGGAGGTAGAACCATTAGCAGTTATCAGATAGTTATTAAATGTATAAACGAACTAGTTATAAGTTGGTCTTACAGAGATGGGAAGAAGACCACGGGGCCCAGGCAGTGAATCTGACGGGCCAAACGGACCTGCAAAGGGGAAGGTGGTGGAGAAGTCTGAGGATCTGCAGCAAAGCATCTTGTCGTGGACCTTGGCCCTTTACTGGTCAGCAGGGTCAGTAGTTGAAAACCCTTGAAACAGAGAGGAAAGCAAAGTGACAAGTAGAATCTGCCAGCCCTCCTGTGTCTATGTGTCACCATAATCAAGCACTGGTTCCTGTAGAGAGCGGTGAGTGTTGCTTCCCCCTGCCTCCCTGTCCTGAACAATTGTACCTCGTCTACCCACATTCCCCGGTGGCTCAGACGGTAAAGAATCTGCCTGCAACGCAGGAGAGCTGGGTGTCTTCCCTGGATTGGGAAGATCCTCTGAAGAAGGAGTATTTCCAATATTCTTCCCTGGAAAATGCCATCGACGAAGAAACTGGTGAGCTACAGTCCGTGGGGTCACAGAGAGTCTGACATGATTGGGTGACTAACATTTTCACTTTTTTTTTTAAACCCGCATTAACCCAAAGCATTACAGAGTAGGAGATTCTAGGAAACGTAGTTCCAATTAAACAAAACTGATTAAAGGAAATTCTATGACAACCACTTTCAACTGAAATGAGTAGTTCTAGACATTTCTCACTTACCAAAGAATAAGAGTAATAAAATTATAAGATATTAAATTTCATTGGAAGGTATATTTTCCTTATTAAAAGTTAAAATATTTTTCCTTATTAAACATATACAGATAACTTTACATATGTTAAAGATATATATATTTAACTTTACATATATATTACATATAAGTTTAAATATACACACACATATATATACATACACACATACATCTAACAGAAAAAAATAACTGTATAAAATGTTATAGGCCTGGGTATAGAAGAATCATGAATTATTTAATATTGATATGAATTTTTCTGTTCACCAGATGATTTTCCATTTTTTGCACATAGCACAAGACCTTTCTTGATAGATTTATAAAGTCTTATTATTAAAAAATATGCTTCTCTGAGGAAAACTAGTATGTTCCATTAAATGTAAAAATTTTAGAAATCTGATAGAAGGCTTCAATTTAATGTTCTATCAAAAGGCAGTAAGGAATTTCCCAGAAGAGATATATAATATAAACATGTATTCATTCATATTTTCTGAGTTTTTTTCCTTTCATTCTAATAGGAGAAATGATTTAATTTGTGTTGTCTTAGGCTCTTGAAAATATGTGCAGATTTTGTGGCAATATAATCTGATATTTAAACATTATACGAAATTAATTAGTATTTAAACAAGTAAGAGAGATAAAGAAATTTGTATTTAAATTAAAATAAATATGCTTGCATTTAAATAAGTAAAGATCTGTTCCTCTACATTTTTGATATGTTATCCAAAATATAATATTTAAAATAATTTATTTAATCAACAAACATGTGACTCCCCTTATGTTATTTCTCCAATACATGCTTTAGTAGCTCTGCATCTCCCTTGGGATAGCACACAGAATCTTTAGTATAGGCTTCATATGTTTTGTAAAGTGGCTGAGCTATAGTTTCAGACTTATCCTCACACTTTCTCATAGGCACACTCTCTCCAGTATCCTAAAATATTTGTGTTTCTCTGAATGACTCATACATTTCCTTGTCTGCCAGGCTTACCACTATGCTTTAATAATTAATTCCCATATGCTCTGAAAATTCTGTAAGTGGCAATGTCAACTAGCAGTTTAAACAAAGGAATTTGAAGGGCAACCCACTCCAGTAATTTTGCCTGAAGAATTCCATGGACAGAGGAGACTGGCAACCTATGGTCCATGGGATCACAAAGAGGTGGACAGCATCTAGTAAATAGTGAATTTTATGTAGCATTATTTTTATCATTTATACTTTTTTTTTCTTCTATTTTTTTAATTGAAGTATCATGGTTATCTTGGTCATTAAGATCTTTTTTGTATAGTTCTGTGTATTCTTTCCACCTCTTCATATCTTCTGCTTCTGTTAGGTCCATACCATTTCTGTCGTTTATTGTGCCCATCTTTTCGTGAAATGTTGCCTTGGTGTCTCTAATTTTCTTGAAGAGATCTCTAGTCTTTCCTATTCTATTGTTTTCCTCTATTTCTTTGCACTGATTACTGAGGAAGGCTTTCTTATCTCTTTGCTATTCTTTGGAACTCTGCATTCAGGTAACCATGATACTTCAGTTAAAAAACAATGTTATATTGCAAATAAAAAATAATATAACATTGTTTTGTGATATTATATAAGTTGTGCTGTGTGCTTAGCCACTCAGTTGTGTCTGACTCTTTGTGACCAATGAACTGTAGTCTGTTAGGCTTCTCTATCCTTGGGAATTCTCCAGGCAAGAATATTGGAGTGGGTTGTCATGCCCTCCTCCAGGGGATCTTCCCAACCCAGGGACTGAACACAGGTCTCCCACTTTGCAGGCAAATTCTTTTACCATCTGAGCCACCAGGGAAGCCCATTATATAAGCTACAGGTGTAGAAATATAGTGATTCCCAATTTCCAAAGTTTATGCTCCATTTATAGCTATTATATAATGCATAATAGAATGTATCCTTGTATGTTATAGAATGTTATAGAATGTTTTAGAATGTATCCTTGTAGCCTACTTTATATATAATAGTCTGTTCTTAATCCTCTACCAGGATATTACCCCTCTCCCCTCTTTCCTCTTCCCTGGTTAATACTGGTTACTTCTCTGTTTCTGTAAGTCTGCTTCTATTTTGTTATATTCACTAGATTGTTAAAATTTTTAGATTCCACATGTTAGTGATATCATACAGTATTTGCATTTCTCTCTCTGACTTATTACACTTAGTGCAATGCCCTTCAGGTCTTTCCATATTGCTGCAAATAGCAAAATTTTATTTTTTATGACTGAGTATAATTCTAGTGTGTGTGTATTTGTGCGCACGTGTGTGTGTGTGTGTGTGTGTACACATCTTTATGCATCCATCTGTTGATAGACATATAAGTTGTTTCCGTATCTTGGCAATTATAAATAATGCTGCTTTGAACTTTGGAGTGCATGTATTTTTTTCTAATTGGTATTTTTACTTTTTCAAACACATACCCAGAGATGAAATTGTTGGGTCATATAGTAGCTCTGTTTTTAGTTTTTTGAGAAACCCCCATACTGTTTTCTATAGTGGTTGCAGCAGTTTACATTCCCACCAACAGTATAGGAGGGTTCCCTCTTCTCCACATCCTCACCAACACTTATTATTTGCATTCATTTTGAGGATAGACATTCTGACAGGGGTGAGGGGATATCTCATTATGGTCTTGACTTGCATTTCCCTGATGATTAGCAATGTTGATCATCTTTTCATGTTCCTATCGGCCATCTCTGTGCCATTTTTGGAAAAGATCTATTCAGGTCTTCTGACTTTATTGAGTGGTGGCTTTATTTTTATATTGAATTGTATGAGCTGTTTATATATGTCAGTCATATTATTTGCAAACGTTTTCTCCCATCCATTAGGTAATCTTTTTGTTTCATCAATGGTTTCCTTGGCTATGCAGAAGTTTGTAAGTTTAACCAAGTCTCATTTATTCATTTGTTGCCCTGAGAGAATTGACCTAAAAATATTTGGTGTAATTTATGTCAGATAATGTTTTGTCTATGAACTCTTCTAGGAGTTTTATGGTGTCATGTCTTATGTTTAAGTCTTTAAGCCATCCTGAGTTTATTTTTGTTTATGATGAGAGGGTATATTCTAACTTCATTGATTTCCACGTGGCTGTCCAAATTTCCCAACACCACATGATGAAGAGAGTGTCTTTTTCTCATTGTATATTCTTGCCTCCTTAGGCAAGAACTTAGGTGTTTGGTATGGGTTTATTTCCAGGCTCTCTATTCTGTTCCATTGATCCATATGTCTGTTTTTGTGCCAGTACCAAACTGTTTTGATTACTGTAGCTTTATAGTATAATCTAAAGTCAGGGAGTGTGATTCCTTTAGCTCCATTCTTCTTTTTCAAGACTGTTTTGGCTACTCAGAGTCTTTTTTGTTTCCATGCACGTTTTTAAATTATTTTTCTAATTCTGCGAAAAAAATGCATTGGTATTTTGATAGAGATCGCATTGATGCTCTAGACTGCCTTTGATCGTATGACCATTTTAACAATATCACTTCCTCAATCCATGAGCATGATATATCTTTCCATCTGTTTGTGTCAGTTTCTCTCATCATTGTCTTACAGTTGTCTGAGTAAAGAACTTTCACCTCCTTAAATAGGTTTATTCCTAGGTTTTTTATTCTTTTTGATGTGATGGTCAATGGGATTGTTTTCCTAATTTCCCTCTCTAACCTTATGTTGTTAGTGTATAGAAATGCAGTGGGTTTTTGTATATTAATTTTGTGTTCTGCAACTTTACCTAATTTATTGAAGAATTTTAGTAGTTTTCTGATGGCATCTTTAGGATTTTCTATGCTGTCATCTGCAAACAGTGACAGTTTTACTTCTTCTCTTCCAATTTTATTCCTTTTATTTCTTTTTCTTCTCTGATTTCTTTGGCTGGGACTTCATATACTATGTTCAATAAGAATGGTGAGAGTGGGCATTCTTGTCTTGTTCCTGATCCTAAAGGAAATACTTCTATCTTTTCACCATTGAGTGTGATGTTAGCTGTGGGTTTGGCACATATGGCCTTTATTATATTGAGGTATAGTTCCTTCTCTGCCTACTTTCTGGAGAGTTTTTATGAACAACTGATCTTGAATTGTGTCAAAATCTTCTGTCTATTGAGATGATCACATCATAGACAAATGATACCTTTGTCTAGTTTTGGTATCCAGGTGATGGTGGCTTCATAGAATGAGTTTAGAAGTTTCCCTTGCTCTGCAATTTTTTGGAATAGTTTGAGAAGGATAGGTGTTAACTCATCTCTTAATGTCTGGTAGAATTCCATCTGGTCTTGAACTTTTGTTTCTTGAGCGTGTTTTAATTACTGATTCTATTTCACTACTGGTAATTGGTTTATTTATATTTTCTATTTTTCCTTGTTCACTCTTGGGAGACTATACCTATTTAAGAATCTGTTTTTCCTAGGTTGTTCATTTTGTTAGCATATGATGAACAGGAGATTTAGCAATAAATAAAATGGGAAACATTCTTCTCTTGTGCCCTTGTGAAACTTGAATTCTAACAGTGGAGTTATGCAACAAATAATAAAGTAATACGTATTTCTACTAATTCTTTATATTTCTTACTTAGAGTTACTTTTAAATATCCCTTTTTTGATCTTGAACCAATCAGTTTTTCTATATAGGGTTCTGACTGTTGCTTCTTGACCCACATACAGGTTTCTCAGGAGACAGGTAAGATGGTCTGGTAATCTCATCTAAGAACTTTCCACAGTTTGTCATGATCCACGCCATCAAAGGCTTTAGCACAGTTGATGAAATATAGATGTTTTTCTGAAATTCCCTTGCTTTCTCTATAATCCAGTGAATGCTGGCAATTTTATCTCTAATTCCTCTTTCTTTTCTAAACCCAGCTTGAACATCTGGAAGTTCTTGATTTGCATAATGCTGAAGCCTAGCATGCAAAATTTTAAACATGACCTTACTAGCATGGAAGATGAGTGCAGTTGTCTGATAATATGAACATTCTTTGGAACTACCCTTTTTGTGAATTGGGATGAGGATTGACCTTTTCCCAGTCCTGTGGCCACTGCTGGATCTTCCAGATTAGCTGACATAATGAATGTACAACCTTGATGACACCCTCATTTAGCAATTTGAATAGTTCTGATGGAATTTCATCACATCCACTAGCTTTATTAACAGCAGTGCTTCTTAAGGCCCATTTGACTTCACACTCCAGAATTCTGGCTCTGGGTGACTATCCACACCATCATAGTAATCAGGTTCACTAATGGGATGGGGAGGGAGGCAGGAGGGGGGGATAGGGATGGGGAACACATGTAAATCCATGGCTGATTCATGTCAATGTATGGCAAAAACCACTACAATTTTGTAAAGTAATTAGCCTTCAAATAATTTTTTTTTAAAAAAAGATCTTTTTTATACACTTCTTCCATGTATTCTTTTCTTCTCTTCTTGATCTCTTCAGCATCTACTAGGTCTCTACCACTTTTATCCTTTATTGGGCAGAATGCTCCCTGATATTTCTATTTTCCTGAAGAGATCTCTAGTCTTTCCCCTTTTATCGTTTTCTTGTATTATTAAACACTGTTCACTGAAGAAGACTTCCTTGTCTCTCCTAGCTATTCTTTGAAACTCTGTGTTTAATTGGATATACCTTTCCCTCTCTCCCTTTCTTTCCACTTCTCTTCATTCTTCCACTATTTGTAAAGTCTCCTCAGATAACCACTCTGCCTTCTTGCTTTTCTTTTTAGTTAGGATGGTTTTGTTTGCTGCTTCCTGTATAATACTGTGGACCTCTGTCCATAGTTCTTCAGGTACACTGTTAACTAGATCTAGTCCCTTGAGTCTATTCATTACCTCTGCTGAAAATTCATACAGATTTAAGTCATACCTGGGTGGCCTGGTGTTTTTCCCAGTTTTCTTCAGTTTAAGCCTGCATTTTGTTATGAGAAGTTGAAGATCCAAGCCACAGTCAGCTCCAAGTCTTATTTTTGCTGATTGTCTTCTCCATCTTCAGCTACAAAGAATGTAATCAGTTTGATTTTAGTATTGACCATTTGGTGATGTCCATGTGTAAAGTCATGTCTTGTGTTGTTGAGAAAGGGTATTTGCTATGACTAGTGCATTCTTCTGGCAGAATTCAGTTAGCTTTTGCCCTGCTTCATTTTGTTTTCCAAGGCCAATCTTGCCTGTCGCTCCAGGCATATCCTGACTTTCTACTTTTGCATTCCAATCCCTAATGATGAATAGAATATCTTTTCTCTTTTTTCGGTGTTAATCTTAGGAGGTCTTCTAGGGCTTCATAGAACTCATCAACTTCAGCTTCTTCACCATTGGTGGTAGGGGTATAGGCTTAGATTACTGTGATGTTGAATGGCTTGCCTTGGAAACAAACTGAGATCATTCTGCCATTTTTTAGTTTGTACCTAAGTGCAATATTTCAGACTCTTTTGTTGATTATGAGGGCTGCTCCATTTCTTCTATGGGGTTCTTGCCCACAGTAGTAGATACAACGGTCATATGAATTCAATTTGCCCATTCCCATCCATTTTAATTCTCTGATTCCTAGGATGTCAGTGTTTATTCTTACCATCTCCTGCTTGACCACATCCAGTTTGCCTTGATTCATGTGCCTGACATTCCAAGTTCCTATACAGTACAGTCTTTGCAGCAACAGATTTTACTTTTGTCACCAGCCGCATCCACAACTGAGCATCGTATCTGCTTTGGCCCAGCCACTTCATTCATTCTGGGGCTACTGGTAATTCTCATCCACTCTTCACTAGTAGTATATTGGACATCTTCAGACCTGAGGGGACTCATCTTTTGGTGGTGTATCTTTCTGGCCTTTTATACAGTTCATGAAGTTCTCATGGCAAGTACAATGGGGTGATTTGTTACTCCTTTCTCCAGTGGGTCACATTTTGTCAGAACTCTCTGCTGTGACCCGTCCATCCACCTTGGGTGAACCTGTGCTGCATAGTCCATAGCTTCATTGAGTAACACAGAGCCCTTCACCATGACAAGGCAGTGATCCATGAAGGGGACAAATTCTTAAGTGTAAATTGTCAGCAAAAACATCAGTAATAGTAAAATGGATATGTCTGAATGTCTACATCTATATATTATATATTTCTAAGTCTGTGTGTGGGAGCACATAATTCCAGAAAATATATAAACATCTATGAAATAAAAATGAGTATTTCTGACTGATCATACAGGTGGGAAAAACTAAGGGTTGAAATATACAGAGAAAAATTGGTACATGGTTGTCATCAGTTCTAAGTGTTACCTTTTATCCTATACAAATGTGATTTCCCCCCTACTTTATAGTTTAGAAAAATAGTTCACCATTTAAGGCGCTAATCCTTGCTTTATTAGAGGGGAATCACAAAATAAATGTGCTCATATTAAGAGATTATTATCTGCATTAGAAAAGAAAAAAGAAGGTTAGTTAGAGAGCCTATTATATGCAATTGCAGTGGTTTGTACTTCATGCAACTGCATGAGAATTTATAAGCATTTGTAGCATGTTTCTTGTCAAGATGAGCTTCTGTTTATCTACTTTCTTATCAACATTCAGTTTTGCATTTTGTTCCAGGTTGTTTTCTTTTTCTATTTATTTCAGCAACTCTATAGAAGTTAATTCTTTACTACTTGCAGTAGGAAATGTGAATCTGAATAAACTAGATCTATTCCAACTTCAGATTATTAGGAAGACAGGGTATGCTAGATATCTTTGCTTCCTTTCTCTATCCATCTACCCACCAGATTGACCCTATTTATTGAGTATATTTACTCCCTCACCTCTGTCTCCTTCTTTCAGTTCAGCAAGCGGGGAACAACAAAAAGTGTTCTAAGTGTGGGAGGAGAGTGATGCTGCTTGGGATTATTTTTTCCTCCTGGGCAGGTCTGGCTTACATGGGGCGGGGCGGGGGGGGGCGGGGGTGTGTCACACCTGTGCAGTCACACTTGGTACCCCAATAGAAAGGATGGTCATTGATTCAAGCAGTAAAACTCATGGTGAAGAAAGGATACAATATATTTTCAAGCAAAATGTAGAAATTACGAATTGTCTGAAATGGTTGTTCTCCACTATGTATGTTTTGGTATGCTCCGTTGTGTCTCCAGTTTTTTTCACTGAAAAGTAGAATGGAGCTTATCAGTATAAAGAGGTGTAAATTCTGCCTGGACATCACCATACACACAACATTACACATGTAACTACCCAAGGGACAAAGACTTTGCCTCTAGAGGTCTGTATGCCTTCAATGGGGCATCTCTTTAGCTAGAAGATGACATATGAGAGGACTTGTGTTCTAAATAGTGAGGAGTTTGTGGTAAAGTATTTGTAGATATTATACTGCAATTAGAGATTGAAACTATAATCACTGGTGCTGTTTAATGTGGATTTGAGTATGTTTTTATACCTTTGAATGTGCTACCCAACAGCCCTTGATTTGTTGTCGCCATGTATCATAAGAAGTAAATCAAACTCTGGTCTACCCCCAAGGTTATATTCGGTTATGAACTGAAAATAGCTGAAAAATTTATTCCTCAATGTTGGACCTCCAGCCAAGATCTTAAAGCGATTTTCCTGGACTATACAAAGTAGCTTGGAGTTCAACCCTGTTGGGCATAGAGAAGACACAGAAAAGGTTATAAGCAAAGGGAGGAGCAATGATAAAAAATTTTTTTCCAATTTTATGTTGTGGGATAAAAATGTAGCTCTGATATATGAAAAATTAATAATAATGAACCAGAAGACTTGGAATTTCGGATCTGTGACATTTTCCATGCCTAATAATTGGTATAATAATGTTTTAATTAGGTCATATATACCTAAAAGGAAAGAGATGTATTAAGGAGGAGAAGGGAGGAAGGGAAGGTAATAAAGAAAGATGGAATAATTGCATTCAACTTGTATATTAGCTTGATGTGGAAACACAGTGTTT
>JAJLRB010002668.1:0-13642 GCA_020976825.1 Odocoileus hemionus | reverse complement strand
TTCAAAAATTAAAAAACTTCTTTTTTGAAAAACCCTAACTTGAAAAGTTAAAATCAATCTCTGTGTATCAACTTGCTAACAGCTAATTTAGCACTTTGTCCTTAAGTGGTGGTGTTCTTTTTTTTTTTCCCAGTTACTGATGGGCAATCAGCAGTATTAAGTCTGCTGAGTAATTGAAACATTTTCTAAATTATATAGATCTCTGGAGATGATGTATTCTATTTAACCTTGGCATTTTATTTAAATTACAGGAATATACAAGATGTTATTAAGATTTAAAAAATCAGCTTTTATTTATCTAATTTGTATCTCAAGATTGTTAGATGTCCACTAAAAAACTAGCCAATTAAAGAAAAAGAATCCTCCTCTATACCTGCCAGCCAGAACCAACAATAATATTTAAACCATTCTTCTAAAAAAGTTTAAATCCCTTTTAGATTAATAATCATTGATGTTTAAAGGTCTGGAAATCACAGAGATAGCTAGGCATCTAATATCAAAAACAGAAGGCCATTGGTAGTGGCATATTGTGAATGTGAAAGTGGAAAGTATGAAAGTATCAGTCACTCAGTCATGTCCAGCTCTGCAACCCCCTGGGCTGTAGCCAGGCTCCTCTGTCCATGGGATTCTCCAGGCAAGAACACTGGAGTGGGTATCCATTTCCTTCTCCAGGGGATCTTCGCAACCCAAGGATCAATCTGCAGGTAGCTCTTTACCATGTGAGCCGCCAGGGAACGTGGGTCCTTCACTGAAACTGATGGCTAGAATGCTCTCTAAGGACACTCCTGAGCAGTCGTGGTAGACCTGGTGGCACCGCTCAGACCCCTTCACAGGGGGGCACCTCTGCTCCGGGGCACAGCGATGCTTTCATCAGTGCATAGACGTCCCCCTCTCCCAAGAAATGCCCTTGGTTAGAAACGCCCAACTTGGGGAGGAGGGCCGAAGCCAATGCCTGAATAATGCAACATACAAATGGCCAGCCTCATTCCAAAGTGTGGTTAATTCTGTGGTGCCATAAAAGGCCAGAATTTTCCACATGATCAAGCTGAGGCTAGACTTCAGCTGAACTGATCTCAGCTCTAGTGCTGTCCTCCAATGCTTCCCTCACTTCATGTGTCTGCCTGAGCACATTCACAATGAATACATGCACTTGAATCTGACTCAGTGAAATCTAACCTAAAATAGAATGTTTCCATGACCAATATCGTTAATTTAATATTTAAATGCTTCAAAGCCCAGTTTACAGGCACTTTACATTGTCATCTCACTAAATCCTCACAACAATTTTGCAGGGTGATCAACTATCACTGCATGGGACTGAGGGGTTTCCTGGGATGTAGGCTTTCAGTGATAAAACCAGAAAAGACTCAAGCACATCAGGAAACTGGTCGCCCTATCCTGTCCTCAAGTCTCCCCTTTCCCCTTTCTGATGAACTGAAGCTAGCAAAGATGAAAAATGAGCACAAAGTCTCCAAAAGAGCTAAGTGAGACCCAGGACCACCTAACTTCAAGCGGGCTCTGACTCCAAGATAATGCTCATCCCCAACACATTAGGTGGTTGCCTAGTTTTTGCCCCTACTCCCCTACAGCCTTGTTTGCACTCCAAAGTCATTCCTGCTATTTAATATATGTGCTATAAAGCTAATTGTGAGTTGCTTGACAGATTAACTGACAGCGTTAAAGAACAAAAAGAGTCAGCCGTAACTGAGAAAGACATCAAATGATGGTCCAGACCAATAGCTCTGTCTGCTTGATAACTGAATTAATTGCCTTATCCTATTTTAGGCTATTTTATTATGTTACGTATTACCAAGCACAAATTTAATATCCAAATAGGAAGATATCATGAATCAGTAATGACTTTCTGCAAATAGGTCCACGTTGAATTTTAAATTTACTGAAGCTGATTTGGAGTTTAGTAGGGATAGGATAATAACAGAGAAAATCACGAAAAAAACATTTTAATAAGTGCCTCAAATTTAATTTACAGGATACTTTGTGAGCTAGGTATTTGATTTACTCCTTTAATCAGTGACATCTTATACAACTAACATCTTATGAAATTGAATTGGACAGAACAAACAAGTGGTGTAAAAAACGCAAATCGCAATCTGGAATGATCTTTCACAAAGCATTGGTGAAGATTAACAAGAAAAAGACGCAAAGTTAAAACAATTGCTCTGTTGAGAGCCACTAAGCTCTGTAAAGTCATGAAGGTGAATCACATAAGGATATAAGATAGAGGACTCCTATAGAATGCCTTCTGGCTTCAAAAAAGCCTAAAGCTCCTTAAATGACGGCTTACGTTCCTTCAGAAAATATTTGAGGTTATGATCTTTGGAGTCTTAAACTGATGAGTCTAAATTACTACTTGGCACCACACTTAAGTATGATGACTCTCAATGTAAAGTTTATTTTACTAATCTCTCCTCTGTGCCCGCTCATCTGCTCTTTCTATAAAATGGGAATAATACCTGTGAGATAGACTCTATGAAAATGAATGAATAAATCAATGTAAAGCACTGAGCATAGCCCTATGCTTACAGTAATCATGTATACAACGTTGTATTCAGTCACTGTGTCTTGTCCACTCTTGTGACCCCATGGACTGCAGCACACCAGGCTTCCCTGTCCTTCACTATCTCCTGGAGTTTGCTCAAACTCATATCCATTGAGCCAGTGATGCTATTCAACCACCTCATTCTAGCTGCAATTATTCTGTGAAGATAGATTCCTTGTGGTTTTGTAGTTTAAAGAGGAGTTCTATATTGTCTATAGAAACACTAAAGTACATTGGAATATCACATCAGCAACATTTGACCTTTAAATAATTATTACATAGGATTTATTAGGGAAAGGGATTTTGCTGGGGGCTTTGCATGGATTTTATTTTCATTTAATTTTAACAACATTTTGATGTAGAGAGCTGTTATAGCCATTTTACAGGTGAGGAAATAAAGGTTCAATGAACTTTAATAACTTATCTCAGATCACAGCTATAGTGTAAGAGCCTATATTAAAAATGAGATGTTCTGGGGCTTCCCTGGTTGCCCAGTGGTTAAGAATCTGCCTTGCAATGCTGGGAGCACCAGTTTGATCCCTGTTCAGGAAGACCCCACATGCTGCGGGGCACTGAGCCTATGAGCCACAACTACCGAACCCCATGAACCCTAGAGCCTGTGCTCAGAAACAAAAGAAGCCACGGCGCTAAGAACCCCACACACCGCAGCTAGAGTCACCCATGCTTGCTGCAACTGGGGAAAGCCTGTGCGCAGCAGTGAAGATCTAGCACAGTCAAAATAAAAATTAAAAAAAAAAAATGAAAGAGGAAAATAAACGTTCATGTCCATGTTTTATAGTAGAGTCTATACTCCTGATCTTAGTACTATTATGGTTGCCTTTTATAAGGATATCATGCGGGCAGGTTATAGTATGGTGAGAATGATACTGCACACTTCCCTGTGCTATGTTACAGCGTTCTTTAAGTGACTTTTGCGATAGACGGTTGACTGGTTGTCTGAGTAGTTTCAAAGGAGGGTTAAAGTAGACAGTTGGAATCTGAATTGCCTCCTGTATGTTTTGGTGTCATGATCCAACCACGAGCACATTTTCTTATAACTGAGCACATGGAGACCCCTCAGAGCTCTAGAGAGGTCCAAGACTTGAGGCTCAGTTATTCGCCAGCTCTAATTGTTGTATCAGAGGACAGCTCAAGGTTCAGCATGGTGTTGGATGCCTTGTTACTGTAGGCAGCCGGTGGGTCCCATGATTGAGGACGGAAGTTGATACTGAAGTTATCCCTTGAGTAGAGTCAGGTCCTATTCAATTATGTCCTGGGACATAATGCCATCAATTCATCCAGAGTTCGATCCGAGTCCAGTCAAAACTCTGGTGGCATCCAATGCTATGCATTTGGCTTACTTCCACTTTCAATATCATTCCTTTATTCATCCAATCCTTCCTTTTTCCTATTCCCAATCCCATTCTTCTGCCTTTATATGCCTCACTACTCGTATTTCACAGTCCACTCCCATTTCAATGCATGATTACTTCATCAAAGTCACATTCTAAGAAAGCAGAAAGTTGTCACTACAAAGGGTGAAAACGATTAGGTTTTTCTCTTAAGGAACCCTGAGGCTGATCACGTTTCATTCAATACATAGGTTTATAAAATCAAAACTTATTTAGTAACTTACAACATATCTCAATCTGTGAAATGGAATACATTATAAATAATCTGGATACTTTTGAATACTTCGCTTCCTAATGTAAGATCAGTCACAGGGTTCTTCCTATTCCTAACAAGTTTTACTTAGAGATTTCATTCTTGAGACTGCTTGTGAGAGAACAGAAACATTTTTACGATATATTTCCATGAAACTGTGAAAATTAAAAGCCAAGTTTCACTATTCTGGAAATATTTCCAACTAAGACCAGCGAGTCAACAATCTCAAAATTAAAGTTCTCTTTTCTTTTGAACCTGCTAAACTGTCACTGCTAGATTTTATACAGATCACATTTTTCTGTGATTTTTGCCAATCCCTCCTTTTTGTAAAGCAGCATGACCACAGGTGGCTAGAACGAATAGAGTGTATATGTCATTTTATTTGCAGGAATTCTAGACTCTATTTTCAAACAGCCTGCTTAATTTCTGCAGAGCTTTGAAAAGCCCCCTCATTTCATTAACTCCATGTTTAAAAATTGTATTTCTATATAAATTGACTGGAGAAACAAAATGCATTCAACTCTTTATGTATTGCTTTGGGGGACAGAGTTTAATCTTTGGGTTCCTCATTCTCTGCTACATATTGCTTTTGCTTTTATTCTAGAGTTTTTCAAAGATAAGCCTATGTACTATCTGAATCAGCAATCCCTGCGGTGCTTTTTAAACTCTACTTTTAGATCCTACCTTACTCCTAAAACCTTGGCTCTTGGAAACTAGTATGCCAAAGTCTCCAAATACTCTCCCTCATTGCATCTTAGCCTCTATGGTTTTTCAATCCACTGGAATAGTTACTAGGTCCAGTGATTGTATCGTGGGCTTTCCTTAATCTATCTGATGGAGGCTCCTGGGCAGCTCACCCTTACAAACTCATGCAATTAGGCAAAATGAGAGCAAGGAAGGCTCAGGTGGGGACGTTCCACTGGCTCCTGGATGCTTCATTTACTTCCAGGAAGTCAATAAGAGAAAACAGGGCTGACAGAGCATAAATGCTAACACCCATGGGCCCAGCTGATGTTCTGCTAAGGCTGAATATTTGAGATTTTGCAAGTTAAGCAATGTTACAAGTTGACATGCTATACAAATTCCGATGTACAGCTGCATTTGTTCATCCTGCTTTCTTAGTATGGTTTTATATGCTTTATTCTGTAGTTTATGCTTCATCTCAATAAATGACAACAATAACCAAGAGGTAAAAGAAAGGAATGTTGTCTATGCACCTGATAAATTATTACCTCATTTAATCTGCAAAGCACTCACTCCAAGGAGAGGATACTTCTGTGATTATAACAAAAACAAAGGAAATAAACAAAAAGAAGCTATTTATTCTAAGTTAAGAACACTTAACACTGGATTGAAGCCTATCTAATACCAGTGAAAAAAGTCCATGTTTCTCTCTGCTGCACCATGGTTACTTCTACTCCTTCCCCTCAAATAGTACCACTTAAAGAGAAAAAACTATGAAATTACACTGAGGCCATATAGTATTGAGAGAGAAATTTCTATAAAGTCACACAACAGTCTCATTTCCTCATGGTCATACTCCGTATCCATTTAGTGAAAAATCAGCGTCTCCTCTGGGTACCACTCACTGAGGGTTAAATTGGCAAAGATATTCCAGATAACCTTTTATCCCAATACTCTCATGCCGTAGATCAAGGTATCTAGCATTGTAAATAATACACCAAAGCTCTTATTGGGCATTTTCCCTGAATTTGTATTGGACCCATCCAAGTCCACTGGAACTAGTACTACCTGTTGAAGTTGCTTTTAATGTGGTGCCATATAGCAGCTTATGAACAGTACTGCCCAATCACGGAATAAGTGTTTTACGTGCTGAAGGGTCCCATGTACAAAAAGAACACAAGAGACAGATGTAGGCAAAATAATTAAACAAGACAATCGCCATGGGATCCTCCAGGAAAGAATACTGGAGTGGGTTGCTATTTCCTTCTCCAGGGGATCTTCCTGACGCAGGGATCAAACCTGGGTCTCCCACGTTGCAGGCAGATTCTTTACCATGTGAGCCACCAGGGAAGCCCCATATTCTAAAGCACAGAAGCTTATCAACTTTTGCGTGTTAGAAGTACAGTCTCTTGGCAATATAATGGAGAAACAAACAAATCACCATTCTGTACGTGGATGAATAGTGTTGGCCTATAATTTCACATCCACCTAGACATGTAAATGTTGACCTTATTTGGAAGTAGGGTCTTTATAGAAGTTGTAATCAATCATAGGAATGAGCTCATTCTGGTTTACCGTGGCTCTACATCAAGTAAGTCTGGAGTCCTTATAGGAAGATAGGAAGAGGGAAATCTGGACACAGAAGCAAAGAAACAAAGAAAAGAAGGTCAGAAGTCAGAGGCAGAGACTGAAGTGTTGCATTTATAATTCAAAGAATGTCAAGGATTGCCCTCGAACACCAGAAGCTGGAAGAGGCAAGGAAACATTCTTTCCTAGAGCCTTCAAAGGCGTATGACTGTGCCAACACCTTGATTTGGGATTTCTAGCTTCCAGAACTGTGAGACAATACATTTCTGTCGTTTTAAACCACCCAGTTTACAGTGTTTTTTTTACAGCAGGCCTAGGAAATGAATAGGTCATCCATAAATATCCAGCTGTGATGTGGAAGCCACAATGCTCAGTGTTGAAAGTATTGTTGCAGTTGCTAAGTCATACTCAACTCTTTGAGACTCTATGGACTAGCCAACCAGGTTCTTCTGTCCATGGATTTCCCAGGCAAGAATACTGGAGTGGGTTGCCATTTCCTTCTCCAGTTGAGAGTATGGACCAGTGGAAAAATGAGCCTGATTCATGAAACCCATATCTGTGCCTGTAGGTATAGAGGAAGAAAGCAAATGAGTTTTTCTTCCTTTTAGCTCCAGCCTATCACTTCCTTCTCAAGAACCACAGACCATTATTTCTCTTCCCTTCCCTCTCCTCATTCTTCAGCTCACAAACTGCTACTTACACAGTAGAGTGCCTAGTATTTTCTTTTCTTCCAATATGTTATGCCTTGCGCTTCTGTTTTCCCTGCAACATCATAAAATGGCACAATGTATAGTACACACCTCCACAGGGAACACATATTACATGTTAGCTTTATCAAGCCTTGGGACCCAGCACACCTGAGCTAGTTGTACTCTCAAGCTTCTACACACAGGTTTGTGCCCTGTGAGTGTGGCAGGACCCAAAGCACAAAACTTTCATTATAAAACTGTGGATGTTCACTGCAAAGCAAATAGCTTCACAATCCATGCATTGCCTTAACAGAGTCCATTAGACTCCCTGTAAAACATGGACCTTCCCGGCTTTCCTGGTTTCACACCCCCATTCAGTACATCAGCCTAAAAGAGTCTTCTTGTCAATCTTGCAGAGACCATCCTTTATATAATGTTGATCGATTAAAAAATTGTATGGTTCTCCCTGCCTTCCACTATTTAAGGAATCCAGACAGATAATACACGCATTTAGCTGCGTAACACATAAGTATGTAGGGAAATGGAAGATAGTCAACTTATGAAGGAAAAGCTAGAAAGAACATAGTAGAGGTTATCTTCAAAGATTCGTTAATTACAATGGTTTCCTCTGCTTGCCGCTGTCCAATAATAAAGAACACTTTTTTTAACTTTGAGTAATGTTCCAAGGCTTGGTTGGTTCAAACGTTTATTTATAAAAGACTTTAAAAAAAGATGAAAGACCACTGAATATATTAAATGAGCTTGAATCTGATCTCACATATCATTATGGAAGAACCGAGAAACTCTGTGTTACAAATTGCATGCACGAGGGACACACTTTTAAGACAATACCTAATTGGCGAATTTATGCAGATGTTACAGTGATATAGATAAAGACCAAAGGCTTCACAAATTTTTACTAATTTGTTTACAGCCATACACTATCATTTAAGTAGCCCGCTATAGAAAGGTACCCGGTTGCACGGGATTCTCCCTGGTCGGGGGTACTGTGTGTGACTCCCCTGGCAGTAAACGATTTAAACAGGAGTTTTCCCCTATAGGTGACCTATAATCTACAATGTAGTGCTCATTTTTGATTCGACGCCCTGCTCCCACGACCAAACCACATGAGATGGCGCTATCACCCAGATAATATATTTTTTGGCACTAAATTCCCTAGGTCGACAAGGTTCTCCATCATGAGAGCGTGCCTAAAATTATTTTTTTTAGGAAGCTTTTATTTATGAAACAAGCACTATAGTGGGCGCAAATAAGGATAATAAGGAGTTGTTCTTTCCATATTTATAGTTAAAAATCACACGGCCACAAGATTGACACCTTAATTAACAAAAATAGTGACCAATCACACATTACACAGCATTTGGATGCATCACTTTCTACAACATTAGCAACAGTCTAATACTGTAATTCACCAAGAAGTGACTCACATAAGGTGAGCATGTGAAAGAGAGTGGTTGCTCTCCGATAGGGATCATCCAGAAGACTAAAGTTATGCAAATGAAGTTGTAGCATCCATAAGTTCCCATAGAAATTAATGTTGCCCCTTCTGAAAATAAATATATATGAAATAAGCACTTAGACCATCAGGAGAAGTCTTGTGAACACAGCAAAAAGTAAACTTGGAGACACCTGGAGGTAGTGGGTGGTTCAAAGGGTGCAAGAGAGGTACCTGGACAGGGAACCTGGATGTACCAAACTCAGATCTGCCTACCTCTCGAGGAAGTGCTATCAGGGAAAACCTAGGGGGTCAAATGGACTTAAGGAGCTAGTTGATGTACATCTGATTCCTCCTCAACAAAAAGATATCTTGTGGTCAAATTAAATTTTAGGAAACACTGACTATTCTCTATCATCTCTATACAGAAATTCACAAGCCGTTCTTTAGACAGAATAAAGGCTTTGTAAAAGCCCATCTGAATTAAAGGAAACTTAACTCAGAGCTCCCCAAATAGTAAGTTTAGCCAAAGATTCATTTTTATTTATTCTGTCTTTAACATTAATTAGGCAGTCTCTAGATGGAAAAGATACAGATTGAGTAACACTGTATCTAAGGTAAAATCATTTGATACTAAAGGACATTCTGGATAACTCTTGCCCTCTAGGGGTGGCAAGCCTTTAAAAGTGTATCATTATCACCTCAAAGTTAATACAAAAAATATTTGTTTACATTCTAGTAACCACATAAGCTTCCAACGTACAAAATTATATTTCACATTGTGGATTTCTTAATATAACATTTGTCAAATGGAACAGGAATAAGGATTTTAATTAATGCTTGTTTACTAATCTGTATTAAGCTGTCCACTTTTGTAGGAAGCAAGATTAATGCTTCCTTTCTGAACTGCTGAGTTTCCAGGACCTGAAACAAATGTATCCAATACATGGGAGGTAGCCCACCCATAAATATTCATTGAGTAGTTAGGAGTGAATGATTAAGTAGATATATAATGCAATTAAGTTATACTGTTGGATTCTCCTGATTCATAGTTTCTGGAATTTTGATAAATAGAGTCTGCTTTGTCTAAAAATTTTGCCTGTAATTCCCAGAATAGATGACTTGTGAGTTGCCATTTGTGGTCCATTTACAGATTGTGTGTATGTGAAGACATCCAGAAATTTAAAGTACACCCTTGATAGGTCGAATTCTTAGCTGTGACTCTGGAACAAGGTGACATTGTGGTCTTACTTCCCTTAAAAAACCAAAAATACTCCCTCAACTTCGTTCTATGCCACACTTTCTCATTATGTTTTCCCAAAACTTAGGAGCTGATGGGTCAATTTTTAGAATTACCATGTGAAATGGAAAGTCCAGATTGTTACTTATGTGATTATCATAATCCCTTTTTATGTACATTCAAGTTATGGAATGGCTGTCCTTGGCGGAGGAAATGACTTCCACAGATGTGACTACCACCTAAAATTGAGAACTCCGACTTTGGTATCTTGCATTTTATTTAACGGTGAGCCCATTGATAGTTACTCAGGAAGTCCCCAAACACTGTAGGAGTATATAGGAATAGATGGATGGATGGACGTTCCTCGTTTATTAAGAGACCGTTTAAAATCTTGTAACTTGAGGTCAAAGATTATCTCTAAGGTATAAAAAACATATATCCAGGAACCTCTCTCTAGTGACCCAGTGAGCTGAGACTCTGCATTGACTGTAATTCCTTGCAGAGGGTTCTCAGAATGCCGAGCGAGAGATAATCATAGTGTCAGCTGACCGGGCTGTTACCTGAAATTCTAGAGACGAATCAATACACTAACTTCATTCAGGTTGTGTGGAAGAATTACCAGCTCCTTATCGGCGGTCAAGTCTGAGCGCCCGACTGCTGTGCTTCGCTTGCCCTGGTTCACCACCACACCCCCCTCAGGCTGCCCTTTGCTCCCTAGAGCATGTTCTGCATTCACCTTCTCATATGTACTACCTCTTGGTCATCAAATTGTCAACTAGTACACCGAATACCATTTTCATGCTTTACTAAAATCTCACTGCCTTGTCTTCCTTCTGCCCCCGAGCCTAGCAAGGATCATTGTGATTAGCTATTAGGATCACGTCAGATAATCTCCTAAACCTTAAGATCAACCTTTGAATATGTAATAATTGCTGGAAATAAAGGTATATTTTCCATATAATATTTTAAAAAAGAATTTTTATCCAGCATTCGCAAAGAGGAGAGGATTACACAAGGACTAGAATGGATCAACTGAGGGCCCATTTCTTAGAAATTCTGCCTGACACACATTCTGTATTATGTATGGTAACATGAATTTCTCATTTTGCATTATCGCAGTACCAAGTCAAGAGGAGTTCAAAATGACAATTTTCCCGAGCTTAAACCCTGGTCTATATATTGCTGCAAGAAGTAAGGCAGACAGAGCGGGAAGAAGCAAGAGATAGAAAGAGAGAATTCGAATAGAGCAGAAGAGAAAGAAATAGAGAAACACGGGCTATGGCCATGGACCCCACAAAATATTGAAGCTCATATTCCTTTTTCCTCTCTTGATTATGCTTTATTGTGGTTGTGTCTCCTAAATAGAAGTCATGAAACATTCTATAAATATGTTTGCTTTTCTTCAAGTTATTTGCATCTCCTAATTGTGTATGTCAGATCTTCAAACATTACACTCTGGTCAGCTACCAATATCTTGAAGTTTTGTACTATTCCTTATGTCTTCCTTCTCGACTTGTGTTTAAGTGTGTTTATGTTAGTGTCACTAATGTTGAGTCTGTAAGTTAAAATTCATATGTCTTAAAACAAATTAACCATAACCATGCATACATTAGCATTTAAACATTAAAGTGTGGGCAAACATAGGACTATGTCTTAGAAGTCTGGCTGAACAGTGCTCTGCACATCTGGGCTTGAGTTTCTAGTAACTGGCCTCAATTCTGAAGATAGGAGGAGGCAGAGAACATAATCCCAGAAAAAGAGACAACACTCCCTTACCTGATATAAGGTGAAGGTGTAATAGTTGGAAATATTTTCAAGCAAATATCTACTCCAATCTTCCTTCTTTTCTCACTATGGGAAAAACACATTTTTAGTTTCTTAATGTTTGGACTTGGCCACATGTCACGCTTTAGCCAACAGAACTCTAGTGAATGTGATGTGACAAGAGGCCGTAAATATATTTGAGGTTTGGCATGCCTACCATGTTCTGTGACCCACTATGATAAAGCTAAGCCCCTTAAACTGCACACTAGGATACATAAATACCAAGCAGAACTAATAAAGCCTGCTGAGCAACTGAGTCTCCCAGTTGAATCTGTCTTGATTTTTTGAACCAGAGTCACCTGTGGACCTGTAATTTCAAGACGAAGACTTGCTGATGTAAGCCTATGATTTTGGGATGGTTTGTTACACAGCATTACTCTAGAAACAGCTGACTAATAGAAAAGAGAAAGGGGGGGAAAAATCTAGAGTATACATTTTATTTAAAATCTAATTCAGTTAAATATATTCCCTCCTCCCTCTCCCTAAACACACACACACACACACATATATATAAGAGAGAGAAAGATAGAGAGGGAGAGAGACAGCACATGCCTATATATATGTGTAGTGTTTTCTTAACAGTGTATCACACTTATGAAAGTACTCTGTTGGTAGATAATTTATGCTAAAATTTATATTAAGAGTGTCCTTACATAGTAATACTATTCAGAGTGAAATGTAACAACAGTACAGTTTGAACTGTTATTTCTCCTTGTTAGACTTATCACCACTGTAACTTCTGTTCATTCACAATTTTAAAGGAATATCTTATAACTCTATAAGCACAGGCATATGTAGAAACTGCCATTTGATTACTAGGCTAGAACCTTCTAAATGCTCCAAATATATATTACATCTAATTTTTTTGAGATGTTTGATTTTTATATGTAAGAGAAAAATACTTGCAGATTACATCAAGGTCACCACTGTTGCCCTTGCATCCCCTTACATCAAAATAATATCAAAAGAAAAACAATAATAGGGCAGAAAGAACACTTCAAAAACACTGTAAAATAAATTTAAATGGATGGGAGAGCACAGTTCTGGCTATAAAGACTTCTGACCATAAGATTTCCTACTCAAGATGAAAATCAAAAACAATGAGCAGCAATACTACATAATCCCAGGGACTAAACAACAGCCAAAGTGTGAAATGTATACATTTTTGTAAACTTCTGTGTTTAAAATAACTCCAATGATTTTAAATGCTGAAGCCATAAAAACCAACTGCTGAAGCAGAATGAAGGGCACTGGCAATGAATAAGTACATCTTACATATAGTCCTTCAACAGTAGGGACAGCACAGCATGCAATGACATGTGCTGAAACTAGGAAATCTTCTCTCATTTATAAAATTATCATGTAGGCATCATCATTTTTAAACTCAATTTTAATTCATATTCCAGATTCAAGTGTTACATCTTCAGTTTTAGAGCAGGGCTTCTGAACCTCAGCATTACGGACATTTTTGGCTAGCTAATTCTTTGCTGTGGGGGCAGACCTGCTCACTAGATATTCAGCAGCATCCTTGACTTCTACGTATTAGATGCCAGTGTGTGAGTGTTAGTCACTCAGTTGTGTCCAACTCTTTGCGACCCCATGGACTGTAGCCCACCAGGCTTCTCTGTCCATGGAATTCTCCAGGCAAGAATATTGGAGTGGGTTGCCATAAGCACCCTCTGTTCTGGAGCTGTGACAATCCAAGATGTTCTCCATACACAGCCACGTGTCCCCCTGGGGACAAAATCACCCCTAGTAGAAAACCAATGATCTGGAGAAATGTAAGCAGTATGCTCCTTCTTCCAATACTGGATGTTAATCACAAGCACTGAAATATTCACAATTTTATGATATTTACTATTTGTCACATGCATAGTAACTCATTTTGCTCCTCACAAGAGTGAAAAATGTCTTCTATATTATTATTATCTCCAATT
>JAJLRB010002667.1:0-13653 GCA_020976825.1 Odocoileus hemionus | reverse complement strand
CATTGCGAATACAGGGTGTTCTTCAAAAGCGTCTCAGGAAGGAGAGCCGCTGACCCAGGCTGTCAAAGACTCCCGCCAGTTTGGCTGGGAAAGGTCCCTCCCTAGGCGAGCCAGCTTTGCCGGGATCATGGCCAAAATGGTCTTGGGGGGGTCTTTGCTCCATCCTTTGGCCCCCACAGCTTGGCTTCAGCCAGAGTACTTATCTCTTTGACCACATCATCTGGGAAGCGACTGGAAAGGAAGAGCTAGAAAGGAATTTTTTCTGGAACTTTTTTGTGCCTCTCTTTGAAAGTTTGCTTTTAAGGGAAGTCCAAGATATGAGAACTGCCCAATAAAAGGCAAAGTTTGTGCCATGATAACGTCACCTTGTTAACAATTTCCCTCACATGGGAAATAGACCATCCTAGAGAAAATTCTAGGAAAAAGAAAAAAAGGCCTTTAGGGTGTCAGAAATTTAATTCAAATGATTCTGATAAAATGTTACTATGAAGAGTAGAAGGGAAGCTGCAGGAAACTCCTGAAATGATTAAAAAAGAAATAAAAAAAAAAAAAAAAAAAAAAAAAAAGAATGCTCCCCCAGTTCTAAGGCAAGTGAAATTATTGTTGCCAATTTAAAATTTACCATTCCAGTTTATATTTGGTAAATTGCTTTATAATGAATCTTCTTATATCTACCCCATTTCCAGCTTACCCTGAGAAGTAGGAGAGAGCAAGCATTTTTATTGTTTTAGTTATCGATTTATTTTTATGAAACATCATTTATCCGTTTTTTGTAATCAAAGCCATGTATTTCCATGGGGCTGGGAAGACATATGCTTGACTACCTCTGCCAGTTGCCTGTTGTCCAGAAAAAATAGAGCCTTAGGGCTTCCCTGGTGGTCCACTGTTCTTAAGAAATCCACCTAGACAATTCAAGAGACAAGCGGTTTTCAATCCTTGGTCCCCCCCCCCCCCCCACCCCCCCCCCCCCCCCCTGGGAAAGATTCCCTGTTGCTGCAGGGCAGCTAAGTCCATGAGCCACAGCTAGTGAGCTGTAGCTACTGAAGCCTGTTTCGTCTGCACAACCCAGGGAGCCCAGCAGAATAGGGGTAGCCCCTGCTATGTCGCAGCTAGAGAAAAGTCCACGGCAGCATCAAAAGACCACCCGCTGCCACTTTAGTCCATGAATTACAGGACATCTAGTTTCAAGAAAAGAAAATGATATTTCGAAATATAAATCTGGATATTTATGAAATACACAAGAATTGTCCAATGATGGGAACTTAGTCTTCAGGAAAAAGAAGGATTTGCACACGCTCCTGGGAGCTACATTTGTAGGTTATAACTCAAAAATTGCACAAAGCAACCTCTGTGCCGTTTTTATTGAGAGGATGGCGCTATAATTTAAAGGATGTTTAGGACTTTCACACAGTACTCCAGGGAAGGCCAAAGACGTCAACCTTTCTGCAGCATGGCAGAGAGGACCAGAAGACCAGGGACCAGGACTCCAATTGAATTCAAATTTCAGGGCATCTGTGTCTGCCTGTTCGGCCCACTGATGTGACCGCCAAGCTGGCATTCCCCCCCATCCGAAAGCTGCGCATCCCTCCAAGGGGTCCATGGTTGTCTTTCTTGCTATACTTTGCTTTCTGTTGGCGGCGAGGCAATCTGACTGGCAGATTCTAGGATGCATCCATGGCAATAACCGGGACACATCCATAGTGGAGGAAGGGGAGCCAGGGCAGAGTTGTGAGGTTTAGAGAATTTTCTTTTCCACCATCAGTGAAGATGGTGAGGGAAGGGTGATCAGGAGGGCCCTGGGCTTTATTTAATGAGTCAAACGGTATGCATGCACAAGACTAAGGAAGCAATCAGTTGTGTCTGCTCCTCCCTGCAACCCTTAGGGGACTGTATAGCCCATCAGACCCATCAGTCCACGGGATTCCCTAGGCGAAAAATACTCAGTGAGGCCGCTATATAAATAAACGCTTTTCCAGGGATTCGGGACCGCAGGTCTCCTGCACTGCAGGCAGATTCTCTCCTGGCTTGAACCGCCAGTCAGTAAAAGTGTTAGGTCGCTCAGACCGTGTCCCAACTCTTTTGCAAAATGCAATGGACTGTAACCCACCAGGCTCCACTGTCCATGGGCTTCTCACTAAGCAAGAATTTACTGGGAGTGGGTTGCGCGCGAGCTTATCATTGCCCTTTTTCCAGGGGATCTTCCTGACCCAGGGATCAAACCAGGGTTCACCCTGCAATTGCAAGCAGATTCTTTACCATCTTAGACACCAGGAAGGCCCCAAAATATAATGTCATCAGTTTCAGTTCCAGTTTCCTTGGCCTCAGTCATGTCCAGCTCTTTTATGACCCCATGGATTGCCACATGCCAAGGCTTCCCCTTGTCCATCAGCAAGTCCTGGAGCTTGCTCAAGCTCATGTCCATCAACGATGTCAGTGATGCCATCCAACCATCTCATCCTCTGTCATCCCCTTCCTCCTGCCTTCAATCTGTCCCAGCATCAGGGTCTTTTCCAAGGAGTCAGTTCTTTTTTCGCATCAGGTGGCCAAAGTTATTGGAGTTTCAGCTTCAGTGGTCAGTCCTTTAAATGAAATATTCAGTACTGATTTCCTTATAGGATTGACTGGTTTCTTCTCCTTGAAGTCCAAGGGACTCTCAGTAGAGTCTTCTCCTAAATACACAGTTTGAAAAGCATCCAACTTCTTTGGTGCTCAGCTTTCTTTATAGTCCAACTCTCACATGCATCTACATGACTACTAGAAAAAACCATAGCTTTGACTAGACCAGACCTTTGTCTCTGGCAAAGTAATGTCTCTGCTTTTTAATATGCTGTCTAGGTCTGGTCATAGTTTTCTCTTCCAAGGAAGAATATATGCATAGGGTCGCAGTGAAAGCAAATAATAGTGTCCCAGCTGTGAGCTGAAGAAGCCTCTGAACTCACACCCAGCCGCCAGAGACGAGCAATAGGCAGTTTCTCCAAGAAGTTTGTCCTATAATATATCCTACTGATGTTTCCATATTTCTAGAAATTTGCATCATTCATTTTCTGATATGTCTGGATTCAAAGGCGAGTCCTTACACTGCTATTTATATGACATACAGCTGTCAGCGATACATCATTCAAATGTTTGTGCAGCCCATGCCTAACTGTGGAGTTAGCAATGCTAAATCCGTGACTCTAGAGAGTCTCCTGAGAATTCTCAATTGAGTTTTTCCCCCAGTCCAATGAAATCAGCTTTCAAAGAGGCACTGCCAAAATGAAAACATTCCAAGAGAAATATTTTTTATCTTGTGATAATGAACACTTAATGGTGAGATTTAACCTCTGAACAAACAATTGGGTGCACAATGCAGTGTTGTTTATTTATTGTTACATACAGGACTGTGTGTGGAAATGGCGACCCCACTCCAGTGCTCTTGCCTGGAGAAATCCCAGGCGACGGGGGACGCTCTGGTGGCTGCGCCGTCTATGGGGCGCACAGAGTCGGCACGCACACTGAAGCGACTTTTTCGCAGCGTCAGCACCAACAGCTGAGGCCCTATGTTGTGTGATAAATCTCTCAGAACTTACACTTGTGCAGGAGAAATTTTAGCCATTGAACAATGATAACTCCAGCAACAGCTTGTCTTCTCCCTCCCCCAGTGCCCCTGAAGGAACAACAACGGGGGAAAGACTGGAAGCCAGATTTTGTTTAGTGAAATCAAAAAGCGTTAGGTACAGAAAAATACTGAGTGATTTCTACCCTCCATGAGGTGAGTGTAAAGTGACCATGCTCATAGCAAGTATTGCAGGGATTTTAATTTGCAGTGAATCCCATCCCTTTAAAAGAAGTTTGAGTGAGATTTGCTTTGAACAGTGTTAGTCACCTCAGCGGTCGCGTCCAGCTCTTTTGGCAGCCCCTTGGACTGTATGCCCCGCCAGGCTCCTCTGGCCGTGGGATTTCCTCAGGCTAAGAATACTGGCAGAGGGTTTCCATTTCCTTCTCCAGGGAATCTTTTCTACTGACCACGGGTGTCGAACTCCCCAGGGCTCCTGCATGTGTCAGGCAAGCTCTTTACCATCTTTGAGCCAAGTGCTCTTAGATGTGATATCACGATTACAAGCTGCACTGAGAAACTCCATCCAATTGGTTAACATAATCCTGTGGGAGTCATTAGCTGTTTGACATACATGCTTGGGATTGGATGGCTACATAAAAAATCTGAACCAGTTAGTATTGTCATGGTGAACAAATAGGAAATGTGACCAATGAAGTCATTGGCAACATTTAGAAATAAAATCTGCTTTCCCCCCCCCCGCTTGCCCCACTGAACTTGAGATTCTGCTTCTTCGAGACCAGTAACGCTGTTTCTAAGCCACTCTCGAAAAGCTGTGATAGTCAAATTAATACGTTATTAAGCCAAAATTAAGGAAAATAAAGGTGTCTGCATTCTGTGCGGCACTACCCCCCTTATCACCCGTACTCAAAGAATGTAAGAATCTCTACAAGTTAATCACATTCTGTGGTCAATACATTAAATTTTCAAAATTACACATCCCACTATCATCGTGCTACAACCTTAAAAATTATTTCCTTCAGGAAATATTTCCTCGGGGATAACGTGAAATCATGTGTATTCCAATAGACAATATATATTTATTCCCTTCTTTTTAACATAGGAAAACATTGTAGTAACTTGGGCAGTTTCTAATAGGCATTCCAACATGCGTCAGGAATTATCAAGTGAAAAGTTTATGCTAAAATAGTAGCAAATCTGCTCAATCTCTGAACCAATGTTGTTATTTATGATAAGCCCCAGAAGTTAATCACCAGGAACCCTAGATTGAAAGGTGTTTCACTCACAAACTCATGGATGAGAAATAACCATAAACAACGCACACCTATATTTAACTTTGGAACAACGTAGTTTTGATGCAGACAGTAAACCTAGGAAACTATATTTGAGCAGCAAGGAAGAAAAAACCAATTTAAAAAACGCCACGCTAGAATTGGTCTCCCATTCTGTTTTAGTATAAATAATATATATAAATAGTTGATGACTCATGTATTATCATGCCAGCACACAACCCCTTAATTTTTCAGATCCCCCCCCTATGGATTATCTCGTTGTTTTTTTTTTTTTTTCCTTTATTACTATTCCTCATGAATTACTTCAGGGAGATACTTACCTTTCACTTTACAAAAGGGATAATTGAGAATGCAACAATAATAATGTAATTTATTCATCAGATACCACATGGATCTGATTTCAGTCGGGACGAGCAATACTGCCTAGGAAACACTCACATATTCACCATGAGAGTACGAGCCCCCTATGTCTTCAATTCTTGAGATCTTTTCTTCTTGGTCGACAACTTCAAGGTATATGCTCCCCTTCTTCGCTGCAAGCTACACTCTCTGCAGACGTATACATTTCAGGTTTCACTCTGGAAGTTCCCATCCCGATGCTCAGAGGATTCTCTTGTGTATTAAGAGAAGCTTTTTTGATAAAGGAGTGCTTGTTATTGTGCGCAAATCAATATTTTCAGATCACCCTGCCCCGTTGCCTTGCTATAGCCCCGGGCTCTTCCTAGTAACTATCCATTATGCTTGTTGATCAAAACCAGAACGAAGCCACAGTCCTTGCACTTCCACTCCCCACTAGGTCTACCTCTTTATTTTTGCTTTTCCATTGCGTAGGATATAGACCTAAGATCCTTTTCGACTCTAAAGTGGGTATAGTTTGCGAGTAGGCGGTAGGCAGGCGGGTTGGATCAGCGACCCACGGGGTTAAAGAGAATTGGGGGTGTTATTAGTTTCATTTTGAAGGCAGTTGTTTTCAGTTGATACCAATGAGCATTTATCGACTCCAGCTACGCAACTGTTGTTGTACGTTAACTTTTTTAGTCAGTACATGTTATTGTTGTTGGAGTGTACTGTTTCTTAGTGGGCTTAGTTTCATCGTCCCGCATCATCACTCTGTGACGCGCTTCCATGAACCTGTAGCCTGTCGCAAGCCTCCCCTCTTTTCACATGGCGTAATTCGCTTCCTAATTCTCAGAGCAATAGCTCGGTTACTGCGTAGTGCTGCCCACTTTTTCTATCTCCAGCGGGGATTCGCTTGAGCTATGTCCTCTAAGTGACTCCCCATCTTATCTCCTCGCCGTGCATTTCGTGCAAGTGGATCTTGTGCTCTTTGCCAACTGAGCGCTCAGGGTAGCCCACGGCATATTCGGATATATGTTTAAACATCTCCCAAGAGCCAGACTTCTTCTTCGCGCACTCAAGGGAACAGAGTATAGAATGTCGTGATGCTGTGCGCGGAGGCATTAGCGGTGAGTGAAGGAGTGGCACGCTATCGTAGCTCAGGGGTGAGGGGTCTGTTGTACCTGCAACCAGCTGGGGCGCTGTGTGCCCAGCTCTCCGCCCGGATTCCTCACGCGTGTGTCCTGGGCATTGGTGGACAGCGGAATTGCCATGAGACTGTCACGGAGATTCAGCCCGCCTTAGACCTTATGGAGTTCAAAATCTGTATTCTAAACAGAAAAAACCACTTCTGATACCTCCTTAAGCATGACCTGCGGTCATCATCGATATGAACACCTGCGCGCGTCTAATCACTAGTGTCTCAAACCGTGCCTCCTTGGGAATTCAGCTTCTATACTTCAACTTATCCATGTACGATTCTGAAATGTCTGTAACATCCAAGTTTGAATATAAACTAGTGCAGAGAGAACTTTTTTTTTTTTTTTAATTAATGCCTGGGTCTCATCCCCAGTATTGGTTGGTTTGTAGTATTTTTCTAAATCACCTAGCCATGTCTTATGAGAGGCAATATTTGGGAATAGAAAATGTCTTCTAAGAGTTCTAAGCGCACGTTGAGCTAGATGTCATTTCCCATTTTTACAGATTAGAGAGAAACAGAGAGCAAATACAAACAGGAAGGAGTGAGAGAACCTCTATATATGATGTGAGTGGTACAGACTGCTGGGAACCTCTTGTTAAAATTTAGACCCCCACAACCTCGATTAATTTGTCTCTAAAAAGTTAGGTCTGTGCGACTTAAATTACTCAAACCTTCCGTCTGGAGGGATTTTTTGTAAAACTGCTTGATCTGCCATTCTATCTTCTAAGAGATGCCTCTCTATTTGCTAGGGAAGTAAACACCTACACTCCTCTGCCCCAGGACAACAGTCATAGAGAGCTTACAAGCCCTCTTCCAAGAATATAATCCGTAAAAAAGTAGTTAGCACACATTGTCTTTCTAAGATCAATTATTTGTGGCGAGTCTACTAATTACTGTACTTCTCATAGGACAATGAAAAACAATCTTCTCATCGCTTTTTGGCATTTATTTTCTGCTATTGTAAGTCTAATGCACACATTCTGCATAAAGCGTATTCCTATTCAGCTCGCCATTATGCTATTCATAAAACTTTTAGTCTAGTTTGTAAATCCCATGCCTTGACTTTTTTCTCATATCTCTAGGAGACTCTAGTTTAAATTATGTAAAATGACTTGGGGATCCTAAAGATTTGAAGGCACGCCCAGTTTGTGCAAACGGTCATTCTTTATATTTTAAGCTTACGAATTTTATAGATCTTGAGCAACACGCTCATTTTTTTCACGATGTGAATGCCAAATTCTAGAATGTTTCAATTCTCAGGTGAGAAACATCAGAGTCTACACTATTTCATCGATTGGCATACTTTGGGTGTAAGCTCCCTGTCCTTCTAAGTCCTCTCTGCTTTTGTTTGGTAATCTCGTGCGATATCTGGATACTAAGTTTTCCACTAGCGTCAAACTCCGTGCGTCTCATTTGGTTCATTTCACTTAGAGATCATCACCTCGACAGGAGAGTTACTGGGGGACCGTTGGTCGGCGCGGTTGAATAGGGCTATGGATCTGCATCTGCGTCGGTGTAGGCTACGAGCAAAAGAACGTATCTTGGGAATTACAGAAAGACATGGATTTAAAATTCCTCATCCGAGTAGGAATGCTTGAGCAGATTCCATAAATTACATAATATGTTGCTCCTCATCTTAATAACTAGGAAACATTTGTATGCCAAATTAATGTGGTTACCCAGCTAGGGAACTATGGTGTGTGAAAGCTTCGAGATATTTTTCCTCATCCTCAGTGTTTGTGGGTAATTTTACAACACCGTGAAGGTATTTCCGGGGTCAAAGACAAGAATGTTAAATTTGCGTAGGCTCAGTTACAGTGCTCTAGACAATCTTCTTGATGTTTATTTAACTTCTGCTGATTGCGGCTCACAAGGAGGACTGGATGAATTCGGGATTCAAACCCAGGGTCTATGTGCTTCTACGGAGCATCCCAGGTGGCCCAGTATAGTGGATGTGTCTGCCTGCTATGTAGGAGACCCAAGTTCAAACCCAGGGTCGGAAGATGCCCTGGAGAAGGACAATTGACAGCCCCACTCCAGGTAAGTACTCATGCCTGCGTGAATCATGGACAGAAGGAAAGGAGCCTGGACGAGCCCCATAATCCACTGGGTTGCAACAGGGTCAGATGCAACTGAAAAGAATTTCTCCCTGCTCTGAGATTCCCAAGTTTTACTCAGGGGACCTTATTTCAAGGACAAGTCATTGTCTGAGCTAACTGTAATTCATAGGGAAATAATAAATAATGGCTTGGCTTATTCTAGGAGCCTGGAGCTGGGCACCAGGACAACAGAATAAACTAAATGCGAGAGATCTGCGGGTAACCACATCCCAAATTGTTGTGTGTGTGTTGATACTTGAGAAGTGGTATCAGTACAGTGGTTAATCCTCCAAAGGAACAGAATCGGTCAGAGCGTAAGGGAGTAGAGAGATTTATTTACAGGAAATTGGCTTATATGGTGCTTAGATGGAGACTTGAGCTCACTCATTCAGTTGTGTCCAAACTCATTTGCCACACCATGATTTTATGAGCCTGCCTGGCTTCTCTGTCCATGGGAATTATACCAGCAATAATACTGGAGTGTGGTTGCCCACCATGATCTCCTCAAAGGAGAGATCGTCCTGATCTACAGAGATTGTGCCTGAGTCTCCTGTAATGCCTAGTGGGCAGGTTCTTTACACACCGGATGTGACCTGGGATACCTTGAGTTGGAGACTAGGAAATATAAAATTCCTAGGAAAGACCAGCAAACTCGTGTCTCAGGCAGAGCTAGGTCTAGGGAAGTGTCTGGAGGTTGAATTTCTCCTTGTTCTGGGAACCCTTGGATTTTGCTTTTAATGTCTTTCATCTGATTGGTACATAGGACCCACCCTTGTGCTAGAAGGATGTCTCCTTTACATACAAGTCAATGGACTGTTAGTGTCTCATCCCATCTACAAAATAGCCTCAGAGGACCACACCTGGTGATCAAAAGTTAACAAGCATAAGGGCACACCCCGCATTGTTCCAACTTGGCTAAAACTGGGAAACCATCACAGAGGACAAAGTCTGTTGTAGTCACATACTGTTATTTAAGGAAGGCATAACTCCAGGTCCATGCATCTTTTTTTTCCCTTCTGCATGCACAGTCACCTCTGCATTTCTAAAGCATTTGGTAGTCAGTTGGCAAATCACGCACTTGGCCTTATTTTCCAGTGATCTTTACACTTGTCATATTTTGTTAGGGAAGCTATCTCAATGAACTTGGTTTTGAATTTTTCAGTGGTCTAATTTCTGGAGTTAGTGGTTAATGCAGAATGACAGAGGTCCGGTAAATGCGTCACAGTTCAAGAAGTATCTGTTGTGATGTTTATTATTTGTTTTGCTCTCCTGCTTTCTGAAGAGGACTTCTTTCTCTTCTAACGCATCGTGTCCTACAAAGAAATTTATCATTACTGATTCAGGGGATGTAAGAGTTAAGTACTGAATGTGAAGAACTGAACTCAATTGGAAAAGACAAAGAGAGCAACACGAGATGGACCCAGTTCTCTCCTTGGCATAACTTCATTTAAACGAAGAGCTATTTCAGTTGGTTGACGTGAATACTTGTTCCAGTCAGGCTAGTCCCTGTCTCGCACGGTGCTAGGATGGACGGAGCGAAATCCGGGGACCCTTCTTCTCCACGAGAAAGTGCCTCGGCCACACTTGGGAGGGTCCTCTGCAGGCTTTGCTCCTAGAGTTCTGTGTTGGTAGATCTGGGGGAAGGTCCTGGAATCCCCCTCAGTTTCCAAACAGCTTCTTAGAATGCTGCTGTCCCCAGGGACTCACACACCTCTGAAAACTGGCTATTCCAGCGACTTAACAGGCAGCAGCCGGAAACTGTCAAATCCATTGTTCTACACACTTCGTAGCTATCTCCTCCTCGAACGGCAATAACACAGACTTATCTTTGACTCCATGTCTTTCTCTGTACAAAAGGGGCCAAAAACAATACCGAGTGCGTTGTATGATTATTGTGATAAATAACACAAAGAAATCATTTATAATGACCAAAGAGAACGATGCGTAATAGTCACTTCCAGTTAAACTATGGCCACCTATTAATTCAGATGTCACGGTGATGCTGTGGAGTGTGAGAGAAACAACTGTGCATTCTCGTAGCTTTCTTTTGAGGTTCTATGGTAGCTGCTTTACAAATGCACTGGTTTCTGATGTACATCTAAGCGGACTCCGCTGTGTGTCCACAAACATGCCTTCCTGCTTGGGACCCACCGACTCCACCGCTCTGGGTCATCAGAGGGCACGGAGCCGAGCTCCCTGCGCTATCGGGCACTAGCTCCCCACTAGTTTCCCTGTTTTATAGTTGCTGCTCTTGTTCAGTAGCTCAGTTGTGTCTGACTCTCTGCAACCCCATGGACTGCAGCACGCCAGGCTCCCTTGTCCTTCACTATCTCCGGAGTTAGCTCAACTCCTGTCCACTGAGGGGGGAGGGGGGGGGGGGGGAGGTGATGCCACCCAACCATCCCCCCCCCTCATCCTCTGTCGTGTCCCCTTCTCCTCCTGCCCTCAATCTTTCCCAGCATCAGGGTCTTTTCCAGTGAGTCAGTTCTTTCGCATCAGGTGGAGCCAAAGTACTGGAGCTTCAGCTGTCAGCATCAGTCCTTCCAGGGGACAATCAGGGTGACTGCTTGCAGGATGGACACAACGCTGTGTGTATTTGTCAGTGCTAGCCTTCCCAGTTCGCCCCCACTCCCCTTATAATGTTTTGATGGCGCGAGACTCCCACCTGTTTTTACTGATCAGCTTCCACCAGCATCCGATTACCTCCTGCACTTCCGGCCCTGAGCACACACCAGTGGAATCTTGTCTGATGGCCCTACAGCTCTTTCCTGGCACTTCCTCCATCTAGGTGTGAAGGGGATGAAAATCAAGAATTTATTGAAAAACCTACACAACTCATCTCCTTAAATTTTTGAAAAAGTAAATATTCATTTATACCCCAGAGGCACCTATGGATAAATATGGTGCCCCCCCCACCTCAGTGAATATTATTTAAACATTTTCTTTTTTAGCAGCAGCCTTATTATGTTTTTTCTTTCAATAATCCCTAAGTAGTGCTTCTCTGGAGGTTGTCCAAATACTGAAATGTTTATTAAATACTTTTTTCTTAGGCTGTTTTTTTTCCTCTTTGAAAAGGGGGGGGCATCAAAAATGTAAAAATAGTCTTAGTTATTCCTTACTACCTTAAAATTATTTTTCATCATGCTCAATTTAAAGGCCTTCTCCTTTGTCCATCATACACTTAATCTTAAAAATCATTCTGAATGTCATTCCATAAACTGTCAAAAAACTTTTTTGTGTGCTTCTTTTGTCCCTTATTTGCCCTTAATAAACCCCTCCGTAAATTAAACAAAACCCCCAAAGGCAAAATCTCCACCTGGAAAACTTGAGACGTTTGATTCCGTTCACAAATCACCCAGTATTCATGCAATTTTAATTTGGGTTCGCTTCTTTCGAGACCTGTCTAGAATATAAACTTAAAGAGATCACTTTGTGAAAATCCACCTAAACAAAGAGTCTGAAATCCTATGGGTTTCCTATACAGAAAGGACCCCGGGGGGCAAGAATTGAAAAGCCGGGAATTAACTCTATCTGGGTACGTCTGCTACTTAGTTTTTTATGCTTGATTGCTTGTCAGTTGGCAGAAATCATAATGGTTCTCTTTACACCACAGAGCAGCTGAGGGAATAGGGCAGACATCAAGTTTATTCAGTCATCCTGAATGTGGATTAAACACTTCGCGGCTGCCTCTGCACCATGGCCCTGAAAGTACCACTTCGTCAGGATTACAAAGGACGCGTTTAGCAAAGCTTTAATTTAAGAGAGACACAGGTGACAGCTCTATTATTTTGCATGTTCAGATGCATTCACAGCTGTTTTTTATTTATCTCAGCCGTTATGCCCGTATTTGTTGTAATTATTAGTCTCGGATGTAGTTAAAGATAAATATCTCAAATGCCTACCCGGGCTAAATTAAATTAAGGAAATCACATTTTCACCCCACCCCCTTTGGCCCTGTGCTATTGTGGGTAATAGCAACAATTTAAAAGTTTGTGCCTCATTCACCCCCCCCATCAGAAGGGGCTTCCAAGACGTCCTGGGTTTCCTATCTCTTCCAGCTCAATACGCTCCATACCGCATCGTTTCCTCTATGCTCAACACAGCAAAAACAATTTGTTTCAGAGTTTCTTCCCTGCTCATAAAATGCTTTTAAATGCTTTTGATGGCTGGGAAAGTGAAAGAGTATTGTATGCCCCAAAAAGTATGGCTTGGGCCCATTTTAATTCTTCTCCCAGTTTATTCTTCAGTTTGGGATTGCAGACCCAACTTTGGTGTTTGCTTGTTTATAGTTCATTGTGGCTCATTCACTGTGTGCAACGTGTAAAACAACAGGGCAATGGGTTCACATAATGTAACAGTCAACATGGGAAAATAAGCGAGAGTCCGGAAATTTGGGAAGGTGAAAGAGACATAATAACATGAGAAGGCGATTAAGAAAATGAAACTGCAGAATTTTTTAAAAGGAGTTTTCTTGGCAAGCCACACAGAAGTTCGCCCATGAAAATGTCAAGAAGATTTGGTATTTGCCTCCCAAATGCTGTGCACGTTCCTTTAGGAAAAACAGTGAATCTGTTTTGCAGTAGGGGCATGGGTTGACTTGTTTTCAGATGGGAAGACGAGTTTTATTTACTTATTTTAAAATTTGAAACAAGACCTTAACGCAGCTCTGTTAAGGATTTGACTGGTTATGAGTCAGATCAGTGGTCTTTTTCAAGCCCGGTGCAAGACCACTTCTGCTCCTCTTGAGACCCGAGTGTGTTCCTCGATGACCTGGCTGCCTAGAAGGAGAAAGTGCAGAGCAATTCCCCAACAATATTTGGGAGACTTAGACAGCCTCTCGAGAATGAACGAGAGAAAGTTCTCAGTCAACAGACTTATACAATGAACAAAACTGAATAGGTAAGCGAGCGTGCAGGGTAGAATTTTACATGTTTTTGCCCGATAAAACCATGGCAAGAGCAGTATGTTAGTTTTTTAAAAAAGAAGAGAGTTGCATAGTACTAGATTTCTTCTTTATGGATTGTCCTGTTTTTCTTAAAAAGCATTTCTATTACTTTGATTTACCACTTTTAAAACAAAGGGATCCTCTCCAAAAGTATCTCTGAAGGGGATATCTAATAATGACCATTGAAGAATTTTGAGTGGATGGAGCCAAGTCCTTTTCGAGGA
>JAJLRB010002666.1:0-13655 GCA_020976825.1 Odocoileus hemionus | reverse complement strand
CCCCGCCGTAAGTCGAGAATGTACCCCAGGTCCCCGCCGCAACTCGAGAAAAACCATGAGACTTCCCCCTCCAAGCGAGATGAGGCCCGATTCCCCTGCACTGCATGCAGAGCAATTCCGTGAGCCCCCTGAAACATGTCAGGAGCCTCGACTTGCTTGATGGATGTCGAGACAGTCCGCAAAAAAACACTGTCACAAGTAGAGAGGGACCCTGAGGTCACACCAGCATCGCGAAGGAGCTCCATGGGCCCCAAATCAACTCGAGATGAGGCCCGCTTCCCCTGCATTGACTCCAGAGCCATCCCCCGTTCCCCATCAAACACGACCTGAGGCTTGACTCCCTTTAGGCAACTCCAGAGGTTCCCCGAAAACAACGGGCCAAGTCTAGAGGAGTACCAAGTTCAGCAGAGCAACTCGAGGACTGCTCCGTGTACCCCAAATTGCCTCGAGATGAGAGCTGATTCCCTGGCTTAGACTCAAGACGTAGGCCACCTTTCCACAAGCCCCTCAAGAGGAGGCTTCTCTCAGCAATAGGTATGAGGGAGGGACCCTGAGATTGCTGCCTCAATGGGCATATACACCGAGAAGCCCTGACTCGAAAGGAGGCCGGGTTTCCTTGCAGTGGCTTGAATACAGTCTAGTCTTTCATCTCACAAGGTGAAGGGATGTCTGCACCACCTGTGGAGTCCCTAGAGAAAAGCCCTAGGTCCCCGACTCCTTTCGACGGAATGCCTCACATGCCTCTGACACCTCGAGAGGCACGCAGAGCTCACTGCTTCAAAATTTGACGGAGCCTGACTCCTCTTGAACATTGACAGGAATCCCAGTATCCCTGTGGCTACTGGAAAGGGACCCTGGGTCTCCCGACTCACCTCGAGAAGCGTTCCTTTTGCCCTGCCAAGCCTCGAAGAGACTCCTGAGGTGTCCCTCGTAACTCGACAGGAGTCCTGACTTCGTTGAACAAACACGAGGGTTGAAGGGCCATCCCCGCCGTAAGTCGAGAATGTACCCCAGGTCCCGCCACTCGAGAAAAACCATGAGACTTCCCCCTCCAAGCGAGATGAGGCCCGATTCCCCTGCACTGCATGCAGAGCAATTCCGTGAGCCCCCTGAAACATGTCAGGAGCCTCGACTTGCTTGATGGATGTCGAGACAGTCCGCAAAAACACTGTCACAAGTAGAGAGGGACCCTGAGGTCACACCAGCATCGCGAAGGAGCTCCATGCGCCCCAAATCAACTCGAGATGAGGCCCGCTTCCCCTGCATTGACTCCAGAGCCATCCCCCGTTCCCCATCAAACACGACCTGAGGCTTGACTCCCTTTAGGCAACTCCAGAGGTTCCCCGAGAACAACGGGCCAAGTCTAGAGGAGTACCAAGTTCAGCAGAGCAACTCGAGGACTGCTCCGTGTACCCCAAATTGCCTCGAGATGAGAGCTGATTCCCTGGCTTAGACTCAAGACGTAGGCCACCTTTCCACAAGCCCCTCAAGAGGAGGCTTCTCTCAGCAATAGGTATGAGGAGGGACCCTGAGATTGCTGCCTCAATGGGCATATACACCGAGAAGCCCTGACTCGAAAGGAGGCCGGGTTTCCTTGCAGTGGCTTGAATACAGTCTAGTCTTTCATCTCACAAGGTGAAGGGATGTCTGCACCACCTGTGGAGTCCCTAGAGAAAGCCCTAGGTCCCCGACTCCTTTCGACGGAATGCCTCACATGCCTCTGACACCTCGAGAGGCACGCAGAGCTCACTGCTTCAAAATTTGACGGAGCCTGACTCCTCTTGAACATTGACAGGAATCCCAGTATCCCTGTGGCTACTGGAAAGGGACCCTGGGTCTCCCGACTCACCTCGAGAAGCGTCCCTTTTGCCCTGCCAAGCCTCGAAGAGACTCCTGAGGTGTCCCTCGTAACTCGACAGGAGTCCTGACTTCGTTGAACAAACACGAGGGTTGAAGGGCCATCCCCGCCGTAAGTCGAGAATGTACCCCAGGTCCCCGCCGCAACTCGAGAAAAACCATGAGACTTCCCCCTCCAAGCGAGATGAGGCCCGATTCCCCTGCACTGCATGCAGAGCAATTCCGTGAGCCCCCTGAAACATGTCAGGAGCCTCGACTTGCTTGATGGATGTCGAGACAGTCCGCAAAAAACACTGTCACAAGTAGAGAGGGACCCTGAGGTCACACCAGCATCGCGAAGGAGCTCCATGGGCCCCAAATCAACTCGAGATGAGGCCCGCTTCCCCTGCATTGACTCCAGAGCCATCCCCCGTTCCCCATCAAACACGACCTGAGGCTTGACTCCCTTTAGGCAACTCCAGAGGTTTCCCCGAGAACAACGGGCCAAGTCTAGAGGAGTACCAAGTTCAGCAGAGCAACTCGAGGACTGCTCCGTGTACCCCAAATTGCCTCGAGATGAGAGCTGATTCCCTGGCTTAGACTCAAGACGTAGGCCACCTTTCCACAAGCCCCTCAAGAGGAGGCTTCTCTCAGCAATAGGTATGAGGGAGGGACCCTGAGATTGCTGCCTCAATGGGCATATACACCGAGAAGCCCCTGACTCGAAAGGAGGCCGGGTTTCCTTGCAGTGGCTTGAATACAGTCTAGTCTTTCATCTCACAAGCTGAAGGGATGTCTGCACCACCTGTGGAGTCCCTAGAGAAAGCCCTAGGTCCCCCGACTCCTTTCGACGGAATGCCTCACATGCCTCTGACACCTCGAGAGGCACGCAGAGCTCACTGCTTCAAAATTTGACGGAGCCTGACTCCTCTTGAACATTGACAGGAATCCCAGTATCCCTGTGGCTACTGGAAAGGGACCCTGGGTCTCCCGACTCACCTCGAGAAGCGTTTCCCTTTTGCCCTGCCAAGCCTCGAAGAGACTCCTGAGGTGTCCCTCGTAACTCGACAGGAGTCCTGACTTCGTTGAACCAAACACGAGGGTTGAAGGGCCATCCCCGCCGTAAGTCGAGAATGTACCCCAGGTCCCCGCCGCAACTCGAGAAAAAAACCATGAGACTTCCCCCTCCAAGCGAGATGAGGCCCGATTCCCCTGCACTGCATGCAGAGCAATTCCGTGAGCCCCCTGAAACATGTCAGGAGCCTCGACTTGCTTGATGGATGTCGAGACAGTCCGCAAAAACACTGTCACACAAGTAGAGAGGGACCCTGAGGTCACACCAGCATCGCGAAGGAGCTCCATGGGCCCCAAATCAACTCGAGATGAGGCCCGCTTCCCCTGCATTGACTCCAGAGCCATCCCCCGTTCCCCATCAAACACGACCTGAGGCTTGACTCCCTTTAGGCAACTCCAGAGGTTCCCCGAGAACAACGGGCCAAGTCTAGAGGAGTACCAAGTTCAGCAGAGCAACTCGAGGACTGCTCCGTGTACCCCAAATTGCCTCGAGATGAGAGCTGATTCCCTGGCTTAGACTCAAGACGTAGGCCACCTTTCCACAAGCCCCTCAAGAGGAGGCTTCTCTCAGCAATAGGTATGAGGGAGGGACCCTGAGATTGCTGCCTCAATGGGCATATACACCGAGAAGCCCTGACTCGAAAGGAGGCCGGCTTTCCTTGCAGTGGCTTGAATACAGTCTAGTCTTTCATCTCACAAGCTGAAGGGATGTCTGCACCACCTGTGGAGTCCCTAGAGAAAGCCCTAGGTCCCCGACTCCTTTCGACGGAATGCCTCACATGCCTCTGACACCTCGAGAGGCACGCAGAGCTCACTGCTTCAAAATTTGACGGAGCCTGACTCCTCTTGAACATTGACAGGAATCCCAGTATCCCTGTGGCTACTGGAAAGGGACCCTGGGTCTCCCGACTCACCTCGAGAAGCGTCCCTTTTGCCCTGCCAAGCCTCGAAGAGACTCCTGAGGTGTCCCTCGTAACTCGACAGGAGTCCTGACTTCGTTGAACCAACACGAGGGTTGAAGGGCCATCCCCGCCGTAAGTCGAGAATGTACCCCAGGTCCCCGCCGCAACTCGAGAAAAACCATGAGACTTCCCCCTCCAAGCGAGATGAGGCCCGATTCCCCTGCACTGCATGCAGAGCAATTCCGTGAGCCCCCTGAAACATGTCAGGAGCCTCGACTTGCTTGATGGATGTCGAGACAGTCCGCAAAAACACTGTCACAAGTAGAGAGGGGACCCTGAGGTCACACCAGCATCGCGAAGGAGCTCCATGGGCCCCAAATCAACTCGAGATGAGGCCCGCTTCCCCTGCATTGACTCCAGAGCCATCCCCCGTTCCCCATCAAACACGACCTGAGGCTTGACTCCCTTTAGGCAACTCCAGAGGTTCCCCGAGAACAACGGGCCAAGTCTAGAGGAGTACCAAGTTCAGCAGAGCAACTCGAGGACTGCTCCGTGTACCCCAAATTGCCTCGAGATGAGAGCTGATTCCCTGGCTTAGACTCAAGACGTAGGCCACCTTTCCACAAGCCCCTCAAGAGGAGGCTTCTCTCAGCAATAGGTATGATGAGGGAGGGACCCTGAGATTGCTGCCTCAATGGGCATATACACCGAGAAGCCCTGACTCGAAAGGAGGCCGGGTTTCCTTGCAGTGGCTTGAATACAGTCTAGTCTTTCATCTCACAAGGTGAAGGGATGTCTGCACCACCTGTGGAGTCCCTAGAGAAAGCCCTAGGTCCCCGACTCCTTTCGACGGAATGCCTCACATGCCTCTGACACCTCGAGAGGCACGCAGAGCTCACTGCTTCAAAATTTGACGGAGCCTGACTCCTCTTGAACATTGACAGGAATCCCAGTATCCCTGTGGCTACTGGAAAGGGACCCTGGGTCTCCCGACTCACCTCGAGAAGCGTTCCTTTTGCCCTGCCAAGCCTCGAAGAGACTCCTGAGGTGTCCCTCGTAACTCGACAGGAGTCCTGACTTCGTTGAACAAACACGAGGGTTGAAGGGCCATCCCCGCCGTAAGTCGAGAATGTACCCCAGGTCCCCGCCGCAACTCGAGAAAAACCATGAGACTTCCCCCTCCAAGCGAGATGAGGCCCGATTCCCCTGCACTGCATGCAGAGCAATTCCGTGAGCCCCCTGAAACATGTCAGGAGCCTCGACTTGCTTGATGGATGTCGAGACAGTCCGCAAAAACAC
Source organism: Odocoileus hemionus (assembly GCA_020976825.1). Classification (NCBI taxonomy): domain Eukaryota; kingdom Metazoa; phylum Chordata; class Mammalia; order Artiodactyla; family Cervidae; genus Odocoileus; species Odocoileus hemionus. The sequence continues at coordinate 8,544 of JAJLRB010002666.1, read as the reverse complement.
TGTCACAAGTAGAGAGGGACCCTGAGGTCACACCAGCATCGCGAAGGAGCTCCATGGGCCCCAAATCAACTCGAGATGAGGCCCGCTTCCCCTGCATTGACTCCAGAGCCATCCCCCGTTCCCCATCAAACACGACCTGAGGCTTGACTCCCTTTAGGCAACTCCAGAGGTTCCCCGAGAACAACGGGCCAAGTCTAGAGGAGTACCAAGTTCAGCAGAGCAACTCGAGGACTGCTCCGTGTACCCCAAATTGCCTCGAGATGAGAGCTGATTCCCTGGCTTAGACTCAAGACGTAGGCCAACCTTTCCACAAGCCCCTCAAGAGGAGGCTTCTCTCAGCAATAGGTATGAGGGAGGGACCCTGAGATTGCTGCCTCAATGGGCATATACACCGAGAAGCCCTGACTCGAAAGGAGGCCGGCTTTCCTTGCAGTGGCTTGAATACAGTCTAGTCTTTCATCTCACAAGCTGAAGGGATGTCTGCACCACCTGTGGAGTCCCCTAGAGAAAGCCCTAGGTCCCCGACTCCTTTCGACGAATGCCTCACATGCCTCTGACACCTCGAGAGGCACGCAGAGCTCACTGCTTCAAAATTTGACGGAGCCTGACTCCTCTTGAACATTGACAGGAATCCCAGTATCCCTGTGGCTACTGGAAAGGGACCCTGGGTCTCCCGACTCACCTCGAGAAGCGTCCCTTTTGCCCTGCCAAGCCTCGAAGAGACTCCTGAGGTGTCCCTCGTAACTCGACAGGAGTCCTGACTTCGTTGAACCAACACGAGGGTTTGAAGGGCCATCCCCGCCGTAAGTCGAGAATGTACCCCAGGTCCCCGCCGCAACTCGAGAAAAACCATGAGACTTCCCCCTCCAAGCGAGATGAGGCCCGATTCCCCTGCACTGCATGCAGAGCAATTCCGTGAGCCCCCTGAAACATGTCAGGAGCCTCGACTTGCTTGATGGATGTCGAGACAGTCCGCAAAAACACTGTCACAAGTAGAGAGGGACCCTGAGGTCACACCAGCATCGCGAAGGAGCTCCATGGGCCCCAAATCAACTCGAGATGAGGCCCGCTTCCCCTGCATTGACTCCAGAGCCATCCCCCGTTCCCCATCAAACACGACCTGAGGCATGACTCCCTTTAGGCAACTCCAGAGTTTCCCCGAGAACAAACGGGCCAAGTCTAGAGGAGTGAAATACCAAGTTCAGCAGAGCAACTCGAGGACTGCTCCGTGTACCCCAAATTGCCTCGAGATGAGAGCTGATTCCCTGGCTTAGACTCAAGACGTAGGCCAACTTTCCACAAGCCCCTCAAGAGGAGGCCTTCTCTCAGCAATAGGTATGAGGGAGGGACCCTGAGATTGCTGCCTCAATGGGCATATACACCGAGAAACCCTGACTCGAAAGGAGGCCGGGTTTTCCATGCAGTGGCTTGAAATACAGTCTAGTCTTTCATCTCACAAAAGCTGAAGGGATGTCTGCAACCACCTGTGGAGTCCCTAGAGAAAAAAAGCCCTAGGTCCCCGACTCCTTTCGACGGAATGCCGTCAACATGCCTCTGACACCTCGAGAGGCACGTCCGCAGAGCTTCACTGCTTTTATTCATGGAATTTTGAAAAAACGGAGCCTGACTCCTCTTGAACATTGACAGGAATTATCCCAGTATCCCTAGTTAGCAGCTCTACTGGAAAGGGACCTGGCGTCTCATACAGGGTTGCTATCCTCTTATACACTCCCCCCCCCCCCCCCCCCCCCCCCCCCCCCCCCCCCCCCCCCCCCCCCCCCACCACACTACCTCGAGAAGCGTTCCTTTTTGCCCTGCCAAGCCTCGAAGAGACTCCTGAGGTGTCCCCTCCTCGTAACTCGACAGGAATAGTCCTGACTTCGTTTACTGAACCCCAACACGAGATGTTGCTATGAAAGGGGCCATCCCCGACCGTAAGTCATTGAGCAATGTAACCCCCAGGTCCCAGCCGCAAAGCTCGAGAAAAACCATGAGACTTCCCCCCCTTCCAAGTCGAGATGATGGCCCGATTCCCCCTGCACTGCATGCAGTGAAGGTCAATTCCGTGAGCCCCCTGAAAACATGTCAGGATGGACCTCGACTTGCTTGATGGATTGTCGAGAACAGTCCCCGCAAAAACACACTGAATGGCAGTCGTCACAAGTAGAGAGGGACCCTGAGTCACACCAGCATCGCGAAGGAGCTCCATGGGCCCCAAATCAACTCGAGAAGAGGCCGCCGCTTCCCCCTGCATTCGACTCCAGAGCCATCCCCCGTTCCCCATCAAACACGACCTGAGGCTTGACTCCCTTATTAGCAACTCCAGAGGTTCCCCGAGAACAACGGGCCCAAGTCTCTAGAGGAGTACCAAGTTCAGCAGAGCAACTCGAGGACTTGCTCCGTGTACCCCTCTGCATTGCCTCGAGATGAGAGCCTGATTCCCTGGCTTAGACTCAAGACGTAGGCCACCGGGAAGGTTTTACCACAATAACCCCGCTCAAGAGGAGGCTTTTTCTCTCAGCAATAGGTATGAGGGAGGGACCCGGTGAGATTGCTGCCTCAATGGGCACTATACATCCGAGAAGCCCTGACTGCGAAAGGAGGCCGGGCTTCCCTTGCAGTGGCTTGAATACAAGTCTAGTCTTTCATCTCACAAGCTAGAAGGGATGTCTGCACCACCTGTGTGAGTCCCTAGAGAAAGCCCTAGGTCCCCCGACTCCTTTCGTGGTTCTTAGACGGAATGCCTCACATGCCCTCTGACACCATCAGAGAGGCACGCAGAGCTCACTCGGCTGTCAAAATTTGACGGAGCCTGAATCTCCTCTTGAACATTGACAGGTGGAATCCCAGTATCCCCTGTGGCATACACGTTTCCCTGTGACTGTACGAAAGGGACCCTTGGTCTCCCGACCTCCACCTCGAGAAGCGTCCTTTTGCCCCTGCCAACCAACGAAGAGACTCCCTGAGGACATTTGTTGCCCCCCCCCCCCCCCCCAACTCGCACAGGAGTCGCCTGACTTCGTTGAACCAACACGAGGTTGAAAGGGCCATCCCCCAGCCGTAAGTCGAGAATGTAAACCCCAGGTTCCCGCGCGCAACCTCGAAGAAACAAACCTCATGAGACTACCCCCCCTCCAAGCGAGATGAGGCCCGATTCCCCTGCACTTCGCAATGCATCGCCCAGAAGGCAATATGTTCCCCGAGTGAGCACCCACTGAAACATGTCAGGAGCCTCGACTTGCTTGAAAACATGGATGTCGAGAATTGGACTACAGTCCCCCCCCGCAAAAACAACCACTGTGTCACCAATTATTGTAGAGAGGGAAGGGACCCTGAGGTCACACCAGCATCGCGAAGGAGCTCCAATGGGCCCCAAATCACAAACAATTCTCCAGATGAGGCCCGCTTTGTTCCCCTCTGCATTGAACTCCAGAGCCATCCCCCAGTTCCCTCCATCATGCAAACACGACCTGAGGCTTGACTCCCTTTAGGTCAACTCCAGAGGGTTCCCCGAGAACAACGTGGCCAAGTCTAGAGCGAGTACCAATGTTTCAGCCAGAGCAACTCGAATGACTGCTCACCCGTGTATTACCCCCCCCAAATTGCCCCCTCGAGATGAGAGCGTGACGGTACCCTTGGCTTAGACTCAAGACGTAGGACGCCACCTTTCCACACAAGCCCCCTCAAGAGGAAGCTTGGCTCTCACAGCAATAGCTATGAAATGGAGGAAGGACCCAGAGATTGCATGCCTCAATGGGCATATACACCGTCTAAGCAAGCCCTGACTCGAAAGGAGGCCGTCTTTTTCTTTGCAGTGGCTTGAATAGCAGTCTATCTTTTTCATCTTCACAAAGCTGAAGGGAATGTCCCCTGCACCACCTGTGGAGTCCCTATTCGGGAGAAAAGCCCTAGGTTTTTCCCCGACCTCCTTTTTCGACGGAATGAGCCTCACATTGCCTCTGACTCCACCATCGAGAGCACGCAGAGCTCACTGGCTTCTCAAAAACATTTGACGGAAGCCCTGACTCCTCTTTTTGAACATTGACAGGAAAATCCCAGTATCCCCTAGTGGCTAAACAGAAAGTGACCCTGTCGGCGAGTCCCCTCCCGAGCACACTCACCTTCGAGAAGCTTCCTTTTTGCCCTGCCAAAGCCTCGAAGAGACGCTCCTGAGGTGTCCCTCTAACTACTGGCACAGGAGTCCTCTGGACGTGTATATCGTTTAAACGGCAACAACTAGGGTTTTGAAGGCCCACCCTCAACCGCCGCCGTAAGTCAAGCGCGAATGCGTACTTTCCACAGGGTCCCCTGAGGCCAAGGGCAACGTAAGCCAGTGAGTAAAAAACACGCATGTAAACTTGTTTTCTCCCCCTCACAAAAGTCTGGAGATGAGAGGCCACGATGCCCCTGCACAGCATGCATAGCTGAATTTCCGTGAGGCACCCCTTAGAAACAGTGTCAGAGACGAGCCTCGACTTGGCTTGATGGATTTCGAGACAGACCGCAAAAACAACTTGTCACATAGTATAAGAGAGGGACCTAGCTGAAGGTCCACACGTCAGCATGAATCGGCGAAGGATGGCTTCCGAATGGTGACGCGCCAAATCAAGACATCGAGGAATGAGAAGCCGCCGCTTACACTCGTGTGCAGTGTACTCACATGAGCCATCACCCCAGTATCCCCCATCAAACATTGGACCTAGAGGACTTCTGACTCCCTTTAAGGCAGACTTCCGGATCGACGGTTCCTCCCGATAACAAACCGCGACAGGTCCTAGAGGATATGGCCCAAGTTCGAGGGGCAGTAGTGTGCAACTCTGAGACTGCTCCGTGAACTCACAAATTTCCTCGTAGATGACAGCTGACTCCCTGGCTTAGTACTCAAGACGTAGGCCACCTTTCCACGAAGCCCCCCAAAGGAGGCTTCTCTCAGCAATAGGTAGAGGGAGGGACCCTGAGATTGCTGCCTCAATGGGCATATACACCGAGAACCCTGACTCGAAAGGAAGGCCGGCTTTCTTCAGTGGCTTGAATACATTCTAGTCTTTCATCTCACAAGCCTGAAGGGATGTCTGCACCACCTGTGGAGTCCCTAGAGAAAGCCCTAGGTCCCCGACTCCTTTCGACGGAATGCCTCACATGCCTCTGACACCTCGAGAGGCACGCAGAGCTCACTGCTTCAAAATTTGACGGAGCCTGACTCCTCTTGAACATTGACAGGAATCCCAGTATCCCTGTGGCTACTGGAAAGGGACCCTGGGTCTCCCGACTCACCTCGAGAAGCGTCCCTTTTGCCCTGCCAAGCCTCGAAGAGACTCCTGAGGTGTCCCTCGTAACTCGACAGGAGTCCTGACTTCGTTGAACAAACACGAGGGTTGAAGGGCCATCCCCGCCGTAAGTCGAGAATGTACCCCAGGTCCCCGCCGCAACTCGAGAAAAACCATGAGACTTCCCCCTCCAAGCGAGATGAGGCCCGATTCCCCTGCACTGCATGCAGAGCAATTCCGTGAGCCCCCTGAAACATGTCAGGAGCCTCGACTTGCTTGATGGATGTCGAGACAGTCCGCAAAACACTGTCACAAGTAGAGATAGGGACCCAGAGGTCACACCAGCATCGCGAAGGAGCTCCATGGCCCCAAATCCCCCCCCCCGGGGGGGGGGGGGGGGGGGGGGGGGGGGGCCACAATTGGTTGTGTGTGACCCCCCCCCACCCCCTGGGGGGGTGGGGGGGGGGAACTCGAATGACCCGCCCGCTTTTCCCCTGCATGACTCCAGAGCCATCCCCGTTCCCCATCAAACACACCTACTTTGACACTCCCTTAGGGCCAACTCAGAGGTTCCCCGAGAAGCAAACGGGCCAAGTCTAGAGGAGTACCAAGTTCATGCAGAGCAACTTCGAGCTGCTCACGTGTACACCAAATTGCCTCGAGGTAAAAGCTAATTCCCTGGCTTAGACTGCAAAAACGTAGGCCCACCAATTTTCCCCAGAAATGCCCCTCAAGAGGAGGCTGCCTCTCAGAAAAAAACACACCGAGATAGGTCAATTGAGGAAAGGGAAGCTGCCTGAGATTGCTTGCGTCAATGGTCAATACAGCCGATGAAGGGGCACCGCTGACGTCGAAAAGAGATGCCCGGCGCTATCCTTTGCACGCTGGGAGCTTATGAACTACAAGGTCGTAGTCTTTCTCCATCTTAAGATCACTCGAGGCTGATGAAGTGCATGTCTGGCATAACCACTTGTGGGAGTCCCTAGAGACAAAGACCTAGTGTCCCTGAGCCCGACTGCCTTTCTGACAGTGAATGCCTATCAACAATGCCTCTGGAGACAACCGCTCGAGACAGGCACTCAGAGCAGAGCTCACTTGCTTTCAAAATTTGACGGCAGCCCTGACTTCCTCCTTGAACGACTTGACAAGTGAATCCACAGTATTCCCTTTGGCTCACTGTAAAGGTGACACCAGGTTCCTCCGCGACCTCTCAGCCTACAACACTCGAGAAGCGTAGTCCTATTTTGCTCGGCTGCGCAAGGCCCTTCTGAAGAAGCCATCCTGAGGTGTCCAGCCTACTGTAACAGCGAGCATAGGGAGATCGCTGACGTATATGCGTTAAATCCAATCAGCTATGGTTGAAAGGTCGCCATGCCCACAGCAGAGTATATCAGAGCAGAATGTATACCCCAGGTCCCGCCGGGAGCCGCCAACCGGCGACGAAAAACACCATCGAGACTTCCCCACTCCATAGGCGAGATTGAGGCGCGATTCAGCCCAGCACTGGAGCATGGCAGGAAGCAATTCCGTAAGCCACCCCGTGAAAACATGTCAGGAAGCCTCAGACTTTGGGCTTCGATGGGATGTCGAAAACAGTCGGCGCGGCAAAAACACAACTGTGACTACAAAGAGAGAGAGGACACTTGGAGGGTGCAACCCTCAGCATCGCGACACGGCAGCATGCAGCGCCATCTGGGCCCGAAATCAACTCAAAAGATAAGGCCCCCTCAGCTTTCCCCATTCATGTACCTCCAGGGAGCCATTCCCCTGTCCCCGTTCCCCATGCAAGACACGTACCTGAGCTTACTCTTCCCTTTAAGGGTCAAACTCCAGAGGTTCCCCGAGAACAACGGGCTAATTTTCTAGTAAGGGGTAGAAGTCAGCAGCGGCAAGCTCGAGACTGCTCCGGTGATAACCACCAAAATTGCCTCGAAGATGACAGAGCTGCTACCCTGGCTTAGACGTCATAAAGACGTAGGACCACCATTTCGCTACACAACGCCCCTCAAGAGGAGGCCGGCGTCTACAAGGCACAATAGGTATGAGGGGAGGGAACAGACGCCTGATATTGCTGCGGCCTCAATGGGCATTATACACCTTTGAGAAGACCCCTGACATTTGAAAGGCGAAGGCCGGGAACTTGTCTTGGGCACGTGGCTTGAATACAGCTCTAGGACAATTTCTTTCGATCGTCACGAATCAGCAGAAGGGGACTGATCTGGCACAGTCACAGCACGTGGAGTCCCAGAAAAGCCCAAGTCCCACGACTCCTTTCGACGGAATGCCTCACATGCCTCTGACACCTCGAGAGGCACGCAGAGCTCACTGCTTCAAAATTTGACGGAGCCTGACTCCTCTTGAACATTGACAGGAATCCCAGTATCCCTGTGGCTACTGGAAAGGGACCCTGGGTCTCCCGACTCACCTCGAGAAGCGTCCCTTTTGCCCTGCCAAGCCTCGAAGAGACTCCTGAGGTGTCCCTCGTAACTCGACAGGAGTCCTGACTTCGTTGAACAAACACGAGGGTTGAAGGGCCATCCCCGCCGTAAGTCGAGAATGTACCCCAGGTCCCCGCCGCAACTCGAGAAAAACCATGAGACTTCCCCCTCCAAGCGAGATGAGGCCCGATTCCCCTGCACTGCATGCAGAGCAATTCCGTGAGCCCCCTGAAACATGTCAGGAGCCTCGACTTGCTTGATGGATGTCGAGACAGTCCGCAGAAACACTGTCACAAGTAGAGAGGGACCCTGAGGTCACACCAGCATCGCGAAGGAGCTCCATGGGCCCCAAATCAACTCGAGATGAGGCCCGCTTCCCCTGCATTGACTCCAGAGCCATCCCCCGTTCCCCATCAAACACGACCTGAGGCTTGACTCCCTTTAGGCAACTCCAGAGTTTCCCCGAGAACAACGGGCCAAGTCTAGAGGAGTACCAAGTTCAGCAGAGCAACTCGAGGACTGCTCCGTGTACCCCAAATTGCCTCGAGATGAGAGCTGATTCCCTGGCTTAGACTCAAGACGTAGGCCACTTTTCACAAGCCCCTCAAGAGGAGGCTTCTCTCAGCAATAGGTATGAGGGAGGGACCCTGAGATTGCTGCCTCAATGGGCATATACAGCGAGAAGCCCTGACTCGAAAGGAGGCCGGGTTTCCTTGCAGTGGCTTGAATACAGTCTAGTCTTTCATCTCACAAGGTGAAGGGATGTCTGCACCACCTGTGGAGTCCCTAGAGAAAGCCCTAGGTCCCCGACTCCTTTCGACGGAATGCCTCACATGCCT